>JANHFT010001248.1:463523-480113 GCA_032467955.1 Pseudoxenodon macrops
ACACAGCGAAAGCTTTGTGTTTATGGTTCACAGCTCTCACCCTGCCAGATCCCACGGTTGTCCATACTGCCCTTCTCTTGCAGGGTCTTTGTGGTAGAGGGAGTTGATAGCGTGGCAGCTCAATAGAGTGGAATGGCTGAATTGGGCACCTAAATTCTGTTTGGTGAGCTCAGATTAGATTCTAGATAGGTAATCTGTCCATGTAGATCAGTAATTTGTTTACAATGAGGACAGTATCCAAATTTGAAAAGAATCCTGTGAAAGACAGCTGCACAGCAAGTATTACACTGAACTAAGCCGGTCATTTTGAAATACAATAAAATCACAATCTCAAGCGCACTAACCCTGAATGTATTATTGCTATTTTTGGTTTATAGTTGGGCCGCTACCTTTGTCCTCTGTACAACCTCTCAATCTCCCCCACTCACCTCTGAACAAAATCATTTCCCCCTCCCTTTTTATCTTGCTAATGTCAAGATTTTAAGAGTTTGTAGGCATGTCTAAAGTACAAAAGAATGAAAGACAGAGGTGATAAATTCATGGACTGTGTCTTCTGTCTCAGATGAAATCAATGACATGTCCTTTCCTAACCTCGTGAGCACCAAATGCATTGAATGTTACCTCTGTATCCCACCAGCTATCTAAACCAAAAATTAGGAAGATGGATTTAGAAGTTACAAAGATAAGGAATACTGGAAAAACAAATATCTCTTTCCTGGATTCATTGGAGATTAAGATTTACTAAATGTCATTATCATTACCTAATTTCCAGATGAACAATTTAATCAGAAGTCCTCATTCTCTTTCTAAATATAAAGGTGTTAATGCAGACACGTGATCACAAAAAGGGTTGTATTACATCAAATATTTATTCTCTCATAAGACAATGGTATTTGTCCTGCCAGCAAGAAGCCACTAATGTGACTGCAGAATAAGCAGGATACAAACCATTTGCAATGCCACATATGGAAACTATCTTGCCTGCCCACCTCTATGACAGTGTACAAACCAAGAAATTTCACCAACTAAAAAATAGCATTGCAAAATATTTACAGAAGCCACCCAAACACAAAAGCCTGATGATCAGGTTTATATGTAAGAGATTAGAACCAGATTTTACCCTGGTTAAACTATGTATTTCTTCTGTTCACTAAAATACTCAAGACAATATATTTCCCATACAGCACAGACATAACCAAGTCTTTCTTAAGAATTGATAATATGACAGTGCCTTTTCTTCCATTTTCTATTATGATTTATCCTCCCAAATATGATCACGGATTGAGATGGAAGATACCTTATTGTCACAAAAGATGTTGTTCAACTGGATGCCACTATAACATGGAACCCCATTCCCATATCTCATCATAGAAGATAGAAATCTTAACTGATTGTCACAGAAGCCCCTCCATCTCCTTCATAAAAGCTTCATAAACATCATCCTTGGTCTGCACAGAAACAGGGGCAGATGAGCCAGCTTTAGGAGTTGTTTTGATTATCTGAACAGAAGGCTCATCATCAGGTTTTCTCAGGACAGAGGCAGATGTTCCCTTATTCTCTCGTCGAACTCGAAGCGCTGTAGGCACAAACCGGGTGATCTCAGCTTTCGGGTTTGTAATCTGTGGCTTGGCACTAATCGTTGCTGTGGCTTTCTTCTCAATGGTGGCTGCACTGGTGTCATCTGCCTTGGGGCGCTGAATCAAGCTGGGGGGAGCACTCAATACACCTGGATTTGGAATGGGAGCAGGTGGGAATAACCCAGGTGGAGGAACCAAAGGAGGACGTAACATGCCTGGACGAGGAGGTGGAATACCTGCAGAAAGAGAAACTGTTATTCTTTTGGTCTTTGTGAGGAATAAAAATTTCAAATTATATACTATGTCTCAGTTAAGAGACTCAAGAATTTCCCTAAGCATACATTCATTGTTTGTTTCCTTGCAGGCACAATATCTGTATGAAAATTAAACAGATCTACCAAGAAAGGCTAATCCTAAAACACATATCTTAGTGAATTTCACTTCTACCTACACAATTCATGCATGACAATATTTACAACAGCAGAGTTATAGGCCAGCAGTTGAATTCCAAAGTATAAACATTCCTATCACTGCACTTGCTAACACTGTGCAGTACGCAAAGTTCAACAATATTTATTTTCTTCAATCACAATCTCTCACAACATTTCATGGAATCCCAACTTAGAATGAGATCTCTGTTCTACTATAAATCACCGGAGAAACAAAAACATCCCACTTCTCAATTATAACATTACCTGGAGGAGCTGGAGGTGGCAGACGAGGTGGGGGACCCCTAGGAGGGGGGCCAGGAGGCAAACCAGGAGGGGGGCCAGGAGGAGGGCCAGGTGGCCGACCAGGTGGAGGACCAGGAGGTAAGAGCCGTGGCAAAGGTCCACGCAGTCCAGGCAATCCAGGTGGTCTTAAGAAAGGAGGAGCACCTAAAAGTATCATACAAATACACGTTAGTTGACTATTTCTCAATTAAGGGTAATTCTTCAGTATCATCTTCTAATTCATACGGTTTAAATTGAAAAATGATGTTTCAAGAATGTGTTGTTTACAAAGCACTCCAATTCATTTCATGAAAAGGCTGACTTAGCAATTAAAAGAAATTATTTTATTTCCGAATCAAGCTCTCCCATATGTACAGGTAACTTATGCAGAGTAGTATATACTGTATATCCATCTCAGTTTCTGCTGGGGTGACTGAAATTCAGTCTTGTGTAAAATATAGCAATTTTTAATCATATAAAACAACATCAATGCCCCTACATATAGCTAGTTTAATAATAAAACTGCCTGTTCAAATACCTACCTGGAGGGGGTCCAGGAGGAAGGCCAGTAGGAGGCCCTGGTGGTCTCAACGGTGGTGCAGGAGGGGGTCCAAGAGGGGGTGGCCCAGGCATCGGAGGTGCTTGGATCTGAGTTGGAGGGACAGGCTGAGGTGGAGGTTGCTGCTGGGGCGGATTTGTTTGAGAGGGCGTTGAGGATCCTATCTCTGAGTGTGACTCTTCTGTGATTTGCTGCGGTTGCTGAGAATCCTCTGCATCAGAGTCATCTTCATCGTCATCATCATCCTCTTCAGAATATTCTTCTATCTCTTTGCCACCCTCAGGAATTTCCTGACCTACAAACAATTACAGCTATCTCTTTACAATACTTAATAAAATAAGGGTTGTGGACAATAGCCTAATATTCCTTTATGTATTTTCTTAATGTTATGGAAATTTTAAAAACAAACATATTTTCAATCATTATGATAAAAATGCACTCCAGACATATGGATTATCTTTGCTATGCAAACAGCAATTTCAAGGTTATTGGGCATGGAAGCGTAGGAATGTATTATTTTATTCCCTTTCCTACCATGATCTGGATAACTGCCCTTTATTTGTGGCTTCTATCTTCATTGCAACGGAATGGAAGGGAATCAGGGAAGTCTTCATTAAAGAAAAATGTGTTTTCTCATTTGGCTGCAATCTGACAAAGATTGTGTAAATGAATGTAATAGGTACAATATTATATCTACTTTGGATGAGCCTTACATATTAATGGTGGACTAAAATGAATGGACTAAAATGAACCCTGCCAACAAAACTGCGTATAGTCAAGGCTATGGTGTTCCCAGTTGCAATGTATGATTGTGAAAGTTGGACCATAAGAAAGGCTGAGCGCCAAAGAATTAAGACCTTTGAACTATGGTGCTGGAGAAGACTCCTGCAAGTCATTTGTACTGCAAGGTGATCAAACCAGTCAGTCCTAGAGGAGATTAACCCTGACTGCTCTTTAGAAGGCCAGATCCTGAAGATGAAACTCAAATACTTCAGCTGCCTAATGAGAAGGAAGGACTCACTGGAGAAGAGCCTAATGCTGGGAAATATTGAGGGCAAAAGAAGAATGGGATGTCAGAGAATGAGGTGGTTGGATGGAGTCACTGAAGCAGTAAGTATGAGCTTAAATGGACTCCAGAGGATGGTAGAGGACAGGAAGACCTGGAGGAATGTTGTCCATGGGATCACGATGGGTTGGACATGCCTTTGCAACTAACAACAACAAATAAAAAGGCTGTTAGTAGCAGAATCATCAGTTTGTATTCACATTCAACCAGTGGTTCCATAGTGCTAACTTTCTCACTAAATAAAGAAGAATACAATCTGCTGCTATAACTTTTTTTTATTAAACAGGACAGTAACAACAGTAAAAGGGAATTTTATTTAGAATCTCTCTGAATTTTTATTCCATTTCCTGACTACTTTGTTTTCCTATCAACAATGGAATATTAATGTCTGAATTCTAAATTTAGACAGCAAATATTTAGGGATTCTTCACATATAAATTATAAGCATTCTTTTATGATAATTTGATTTGTTTCTACCATTCCTACTATTTTGAATGCATGGCTTGGGGGAAAAGGAATAGTTCCTATTGGTAGAAGAAAGGAATGGTATGGCTTACAACACCATAAAAATAAGAACATTAAAAAAATTAAATTAACAGGAAATTGTGGTCCTCTTGGTGCCATTTAAGAAAGTAATTTGAAGGGCAGAGATTTGTCCCTCTCTATGTAAATTGTTATTGAGATGCATTAGTAAGATATGAGCAACAAAATTTACTATGGGCTGGAGAGAAGACATTGTGGTAGGATAAAGCACCCAACATTGAAACTATCCCAGGGACAGTAGAAACCATGATTGCCAATAAGAGGTAAAGATTCAAATCTAACCAAATAGTGGTTTTATGTAGATGTACAGATGTACTTGCTTTATGTTTCTGCAGTTATTACTATACAGGTAATATACTTACAAGCACAGTTGAGGCCAGAGTTTCCATTGCTAAGCAAGACAGCTGTTAAGTAAGTTTTGTTCCATTTTATAACCTTTTGTTGAGCAGTTGTTAAATGAATCATTCAGTTATTAAGTGAGTGTGACTTGCCCCATTCACTTTGCTTGTCAGAAGCCAGATGGGAAGGTTATAAATGGTGATCACATGACCCAGGGGCAGTGCAACTGTCATAAACACAAGCCAGTCGGCTGAACTTTGATCACGCAACTACAGGGATACAGATGTAAGTGTGAAACAGGTATACAGTATTTTTTTTAGTTCTGTTGTAACTTCAAATGGTCACTAAATGAATGGTTGTAACTCAAGGACTATCTGTAGTGCAAATTTCTAAAGCAATTAGGAGGTTAAACAAAAGAAAACTAAGACACCAAATGATCCTCTAATTTTTCAAGATATATTTTGTTTGACCTAGTTAGATAATGGTCTTGCAGCCTACAATATGTTTTATCTCTCCAAAATATTCTAGTTGGTATTCTGAAATTGGAAGAAGTGCATAACTGAACAAAATTGAAGCCAACGTATTTTTGGGGGCATGAGTTTCATACATTTCTTCCCAATAAGAAGTAAAAAGATCTCTGTGTATGAAATGGAAGTACAGTAATTATGAGGGGAAAACACTTTACAAATGTGATTATTGGGACTTGTTCCAAATTTCTGTTGAAGAATCATGGGGGAGGGGAAAATCCTAAAAACAAAGATGGTGCTGTGTAACTTGGGCAACATTTCTTAAAAGCAGCAGACCCCCTCAGTAGCTAGAGAAAGCCAAATGGGAAATTCTGTTAGCTATTGCTCCAAATCTAAATATGATATTGTTGTTATACTCCTCATATGTACCTGTTTAAGCAGTTTCAGGTGAAAGGCAACAGCCAAAGGGAATCATTTTTACGTAGCATTCGTCATGGTTACACTATTATTATATTTCTGATTTCCACAAAAATCACATGGCAAATAAAGGAGGAAAATGAACATCCCTAAACAGCTAGAGATTTCCCTCCCTTTAGTCCTCCTGAGTATTCTTCTCTACACTCTGCACTTATACATTGCACAGGTACTGTAATAAAACCTGGATGTACCTGCAACGGAGATTGAAGCAACTTTTAAAATAATTGGGAGACAATTCAAGAGAAGAGAATGAATCTGGATGGAGCAGCCTAGGGTGCTTAATAGTCATGTATGGAAAAGCAAGTTGAGAAGGAACAGGCAAAAGAGGTGTAACTTTTCTATTTTCGACGTGAATAAACAAGAGAGACACTATAGATTTCTCCCTGACACCACCAGAATACAATCCTTTGGTGTAAAATATTTCTCTTTGTATGTCTTTAAGTCGGAGTCCCCAATTTTTACTATGCCTATGGGTCCCACAATACATTAAGGAAGTCAAGTTTTTAAAAACTATACCTTTCTTTCTCATGTCGCAGTCACTTTGATAGACAGCAGTGCCAGGGTTTTTTATAGTCCATTTCTAAAATGAAACCATAAATTTAAAAAATAGGCTTCATCCAGCAGACTTCATCGCTGGGGAAAAAAAAGCCTTTCCAGTCCGCTGATGAAATATAACATTTAATGGGATTTATGAGGCCAAGATTCAGGGAGATAATTTTCAGGACAGCTATAGGAGCTTTTCCCTCGCTTCCCTCTGCCCTTTTCCTTTCCTCATCCTAAAAGCAAAGGTGTAACATACACACACATGAAAATCTGTTAGTAATGAAAAATTATTAGAAATAAGTCAGTTGAGCCTGTACAAATTTCAGTTGGAGGGGAAAAAACACTGGTGAAAGGCCTTTACAGTGAGGGGTGGTGTTGAACAGAATACCCCATACGAGGAGATAGCATGTTTATTTTTATAATAAAAATCTATAAATGGAGCACAGTACTGTACAGGTTCGCATTACGACATCCCGAACAAGATTTTAAAGAGAAATAAAATCTTAATGCTGTTTTTGGGTGTTTCTTCATGCTCTTTCAGTATAGTGGCTGTTCCTAAAACAACACTTTTGGGATAGGGGGAAACAGAGCCTCTGTGACTTCTGATCACAGTGACCATCACGGATGAGGAAATGAAGAAAACCTGCCAGAGAGTGTCATATTTATTAACAGCTCCACAACTCTCCAAATTAATGTGTTTTTCTTGCCTTTGACAAGCAGAGATGTGCACGTGTTCTACTTACCTTAATGGACGGGAGCAGGGAGTAGGGCTCATCAATTAACTATCTCATTAAGCTGACTACAGCTTCATTTTAAAGGAAGGCACGAGAGCTATTTACTATCTCGGGATGTTTCATATCTCTACTGTGAGGGTGCCCAGAGACTTCATGGTATAAAGCCTATGCAAAGTTTGAGGGAATTAAAAAAAAACAAAAAACCTGCCATCTCCTGAAACAATATTTTTCTTTATTCAAATTGTATTCTAAAATGATAGTGTGCGTATCTTAAGGCTTCAGCTGACCCATTTCCAATATATTCTGAAGGTTTATACTGGGTTTTGAAAAAGCTATGTATTTAGTCTTCAAATTAGACTTTTCCTGGTAGCAAGTACCTGTAACAAGGTTATATTTTGCCACATTAGAATAGATTTCCTTCCCTGGGCATTTTTCTTAATTCCGGTATAACCTTACTGGGCATGTGGAAGGTTAAAGAATATAGTGAATATACAACAGCTGTTGGCATATACTTGGGCCTGCATGCATATGTATTAAAATTATACACATATTACTTAGTTTTACAATGGATAAATATTTATAAACCCTGGTGTTATACAGCCATATCTATATCGATATTTATATATTGATATTAATCCATTAAAAACTAAGAACAATGGACATTTTTAAAACCATGTCTTAAAGGACAAAAAACAAACAAAGGAAATAAGAAATATTAAATTATTACTCCATACTGATGGATTTTAAAAATGCCTTTATCAGCCATCTGAAAATGAAGACAGGAAAGCATTTCTGCTACCCCTGCAAAAAAGGGTGCCTTCCTTGGCAGCTGGACACAAACAAGGGCTTCTTAGGATAGTTGCAACAGGCATTATGGTCATTCAGCTCTCCTGGCCTCAAGCCATCATATGCATTAGAAGTAATAGGCTGCACTCCAAACAGCACCCTGAAAATAACAACAAAGTGAAGGAAGATGGAATAGGATTGGGTGTAATATGCCAAGCATCAGAAATCATTCCAGCTGCAATATTTTTCATTGAACGTAGCTTGTAGATATTCTTACAACAAAAGATTAATCCCAGTTCTGTCTTTTGGTTATTTGTCCCACTATTTGTCCAACTCAATTTTAACTGAAGAGAAAAATGTATGCAGGCAGAGAAGTAATCACAGAGTATTCTTAGAGTGCTGCTCCTGTGCATCTTCCAGGATGCTGCAAAGCAGTTTGCATAAACAAGGTCAAGCATCTGAACAATAAACTGAAATATATAAAGTTTTATCTACAATTGTATACAGAGAGAGAGAGAGAGAGAGAGAGAGAGAAATAGCTTGGATAAATCATAATTAAGCTAATCAACATAACCATTACATTATTGCCAGAAACATCACAAACAATTGTTTTATCTTACTTCTCTATGCTCTCTACAAGATTCCACTCTTCTATCCAAAAGGACTCAATAATTGACAATTGAATGCTACTGCTTGTTTTAGGAGGAATAGCACAATTCAGTCACAAATTAATAGAAAAAAATGTACCACAGAACTAAAGGTTTTATGCAACAGCTATTTGTAAAAATATGTAAAACATCACTGCAAGACCTACAATACTACAGAGTCTCTTTGGGCACAAAGTTTAAACTCCCAATTATTCAAAAACGGAACTATTTTCATTGCATTTGTTCCATGTAATGTCTAACAAAGGAGGCAAATTAAAACATGTTAAAAAATACTTCAAGGACATCATCCTCAGGAGTAGGAGAACCAAGTTAGTGTATGCTAGTCAAAAATCAAAAGCAGCATGAGAGCATGTTTTCCAATTAACAAATTGCATTAAAAGGCATAAGCTTTCATGCGTTAGAGTTCAATGCATCAGATGCAGTGAATGATTAAACTGATGTTGGGGGAGGGTGGAGAGAAAGTGGGAATGCAAAGGTAGGTTACACGTGAGACAGATTACAATTAGCTTCTGTTGAAAACCATGATGCTTGGCAATGTTTCCTGAGGTAGCCTGAAACTTTTTGAAGAACGATTCTATGCCAGCATTATGTAGTGAGAGACATATACCACCTTGAACGCTATAACTGGGTGTTCTGCGAAGTTAAAATGCTCTTCTATCGTTTTCTCTTTGTTTTGAGTTGATGTCAAACTTGTGTCTATTAATTCTTTTGTGTGAAGTTTAAAACAAAAGAAACAGGTGCAAAATCTGCCGTTTCCAAAAACAAAAAAAGTGTGGTTGCCACACTGGGAGAAAGTCTCAATGTCGTTTCTAGTCATATCAGTTTGCTGGATATTCACATTAGGTACAGAATTCAGAAATATGTCTAACTGCAAAATTGGACCATTTCCTAAAAATATTGTTTTTTTCTTTTAGAAACCAGATATATAACAGGACTATCTGCACTACTACTATCCTTGAATTAAATCTTAATTTGTCACCCCACTTCCCATATATCATTACATGCAGGTATGGATTTTTCTTCCCAACCTCCTTGACATTAGATGAATTGGATACCCTCAGCTTATTCAACCTCAGAAAAGCTACTTTTTTTATTTTATTTTATTTTATTTTACTTTATTTTATTTTATTTTATTTTATTATTTGCCACCCATCTTACCCCGGGGTAACTCTGGACAGTTTACATAAAAAATAAAAACTCTACAAAAATAAAATAAATTAAATACTACACAGAGCCAAATACCACAGCTCAGTTAAAAGATGGGGAGAGTGGAAGCAGGATGGGGGAGCAGAAGTGGGACCTGTTGTTAATCAACCCCCTCCATGGGGATACTCCCCCATTGAAGCTCCAAGCCAACTGATAGGAGCAGGTCTTTAAGCTCTTTCGAAAGGTCGGGAAGGTTGGAGCCAACCTCAGTCTGGGAGGCAAGATGCTCCACAGGGCAGGTGCATTGGGAGAAAAGGCTCTTCTCCTGGATCCTGCCAGGCTGAATACTGGGGCCAACAGAGCCCACAGCATGGGTGGGGCATGCCAATTCCAGTGGGATGGGAGGGTCCTTTAAGTAGCCTGAACCCATGCCAGAAAGGGCTTTAAAGGTGTTTACCAACACCTTGAATTGCACTCAGAAGCAGACAGGCAGACAGTGCGACTTAAGGAGCAATGGTGTTACATGGGCAATTTTTGAGGCCCCAAGAACTGCCTGCACCACTGTACTCTGCAGCCTCCAAATGCTCTTCAAGGATAGTCTCATATGCAGTGCATTGCAATAGTCTAATCATGAGATGACTAGAGCCTGAATAACTGAGTGCAGGGACTCCTGATCCAGGAAAGGCTGCAATTGACACACAGTCTGAAGTTGTGCAAAGGCTCCCCTGGCTGCTACTGCTACCTGTTCTTAAGCATATGCTGAAAATGACCAACAAATTATTTATTCGATGGATGGTATTTACACTGTATCTATACAATGTCATCTACTTTATCAAAACTCTTGGAAGCTCTACTGCTAATAATTTGCTCCCAATATATCATGCGCATAAATGGTAATTACAGGTGTTGTTAGGTTAATGAATTGCAGAAAGTATTCTTGCTAGGTCTTGTAAGATGCCATTGCTTAATAGATGGAACCTGGAGTGTACCCAATTCTAGCTGACCTGACCAGATGGGTAGAAAGATATGGAGACATTCATATGGAATAGCCAGTGTCCACCTTTGAAGGACAGTAACAAGTGCCTAGAATGGAACCCATAGCAAGGCTAAAATGTCTAAGAGGAGCTGAACAAACCTCAAACCATGGTTGTATCACCAGCCAAATGGTCTGTGAAGCGAGCCAGATCACACCCACTGTAAAAATGGCATCAAGAATAGATAGAAAACATACTTTAAAATTGGAAGATCAAGAGCACTTTAACTTCCTCAAATATGGGCTGGAAATGAGACAAAGGCGGTGTTTTGAAGATGTGGGTAGGGTAAGATGATGAGGGAAGTATTGCGAGGTTGGGGGTGACAGAATGTGTAAGAAATATCTGGTCAGGGAGGTTAACCACAGAAGCTCCAGCATATAAAATCTATGTTCTAGAGGACCAAAACTGTACCAGCATATATTTGCAGTTAACCAACTCTACCATTTTTGCTTAATTGATTGACGAGCACATTGCTGAATGCCTAGATAACAGGGAGAGAGAGAAAATAGGAAAAAGATAGGATTGGGAGATGGTGGTGGGGAGTTACTAGCAGGATCTGATCCTATTGTTCACCATCAGGTATAAAACGGGCAGAGTTTACCTCACAATAGCTTTGTCTCTCCCCACCTCTGCTTGAGCCTCCACCTCAAAAGCTCCTGGGGACAAAAGGGCAAATGCTCAAGTTTGAAACAGGAATTTCAACCACAAGCTGAGCAAGGGAGTGATTGCATATAAGCCAAAATGGGAGATTGATCTTGTCATTATATTAGTTTTTGTAAAAGTTTCTGAAATGGATCAGTTTCATGTTGCCCTCTGGATCACCCAGAGTATGGCAAATTGGTAATGCTGTAATATATTTTAACGACCAGTTTAAAGATCCTTGGGTACCTCTGAGAAAAGATAATGGCAGATGCATCTCGATAAGCCCTTGTTCAGCCAAGATTTCAAACATGGCTCTTTTCCAGGATATAGTTTAACTCCATTTTAAAGAAGCAAGGAAGCAGAAATTGTACTGTTGTTATTTTACCTCCATGATATTTTGTACAGACTATATTTACAACTTCCTTGATAATAAATATAAATTATGTTTGTGCCTATATAGCTATATAAACCATGAAAAAGAATTAACATAGCCAGTGAAAGAAAATAAAGATTTCAATGTGCATGTTTGCATTATTTATTTTTAAAATTTATACCTCTTTCATTTCACTCAGAAGCTTTTAGAGCAGTTTTCAGAATAAATACTAAATTATCATAAACCAGTGGCCATAAAAACAAAACAATTCATAGATTATAAACCTATCATTAGACCCCAGCAAACCATAACTTTATTATACTTATTCCTTCAAGCTGGATTTCAGGGTAAAACAGCACAGGTGAAATTGTCAATATACCTCCAATTTGCAGAGCTAAAATGAGAGATGGGTTTCTTTGGGAGGGCGAAGAAGCTTGGAAGTAGAAGCCCTGCACAGGATTCCTTTTAAAGGCTTTTCTACCTCTCTAAGACCCCATTTCTCAAGCAAAAAGACAAGAAAAGCAGTAGGTACAAGCAAGTATGTAGTAGGCGCTTGGTTGCTTAACACCAGCTTTGGTCTGCAAGGATCCCAAAAACCAGACTGACCTCTGAGCATTTATTTATTTATTTGTTTGTTTATTTGTTTGTTTGTTTGTTTATTTATTTATTTATTTATTTATTTATTTATTTATTTAGTCAAGCATATATAAGATTACAGAAATACATAAAATGTATAAACATGGTTATGAATAGTAACTATATATAGTAAATAAGCAACATGGTAGGCATGTTGGTGCGCTTATGCACACCCCTTACAGACTTCTTAGGAATGGGGTGAGGTCAACAGTAGACAGTATAAGGTTAATTTTTGGGGAAGAAACCACAGAGTCAGGTTGTGCATTCCAGGCATTGACCACTCTGTTGCTGAAGTTGTATTTTCTGCAATCAAGTTTGGAGCAGTTTACTTTAAGTTTGTATCTATTGTGTGCTCGTGTATTGCTGTGGTTGAAGCTGAAGTAATCATTGACAGGTAGGACATTGTAGCAGATAATTTTATGAACTACGCTTAGGTCATACCGAAGGTGGCATAGTTCTAAGTTGTCTAAGCCCAGAATTTCAAGCCTGGTGGTATAAGATATTCTGTTGCGAGCAGAGTAGTAGAGGACTCTTCTCGTGAAATATCTGTGGACACGCTCAATTGTATTAATGTCCGATATGCAGTGTGAGTTCCAGATAGATAAGCTGTATTCATGAATTGGTCTAGCAAATGTTACTCTGGTTAGTAGTGTAATATTACCGGAGAAGAAGTTACGCAAGATTAGGTTTACAACTCTTAATGCCTTTTTGGTGATGTAAAGATGCAAGAAGAAGGAATGTTTCTTGGACTTTAGAGAGGATAACATTCTGAATGTTTGCCAGTCCCTACCTTCTGTGCATAAGAAGGCAATTTTCAGGAAGAAACTAAGTAATGCTGTTTATAAAGGCTTGCTTGGAATATATAAATAGAGAAACACAACATGGCATTTCCCCGAAACCCGAAGTAATGATTTAAGACAGAGGCTTGCTTCAAAGCTAGTAAGTGATTTCCAGATTTGGATGCTAACAGGAAACTAAAATTAAGTAGAAGTTTCTTGATTTATCGAGATATGCCATCAAAGAAACTACGGAGGAGTTGTATGCACAAGCAAAAAAATATTTACATACATTAGCAACGTACCTACATCTGTTCCAAGCTCATAAAATGGTGGGCTGACTCTCCCTTAGGACTTGTCTCCCAAAAGTCTGTTCTCCAGATTGTTCTCTCTGGTCAGGTTCCTATTTTGGGAAGAAATCAAACTGGTAGAAAGGTGATTAATGGCAAGAATGCTATGTGGGCATGACTTTAAGCTAGTTATTTAGGGCTGCACTCAGGAAGTTCTTAAATTCAGAAGGGTTGATTTACCATATTTTGACATAACCTAAGACATTTTACAGTTTAAAAAAAAATCTTCCCTTCATATGACAATGAAGTCCTAAAATTATCTAACTTCACTGTAGTTTGAACAGAGACACTAACATAGGGTAGGCCCTGGATTACTTCATCTCTTCAAACTTGAAAATTTAAAAATACCTTCTTTTCCAAATAGTAAGTCTCGTGATATGGGAAACATCTGCCAACCCAATCCATTTAGTCTGATCCTGTCAAAAAACATCAGCTCTCGCCAGAAGTGCGTTCTGAATCTTCTTACTGCCAGTTTGCTCAGGGTCGCACCTTGAGCGTGTGCGCAATGAGTGCGAGCGAGCGCACATGCAGAAGTCAAAAACTAGCTTCTGCGCATGCGCAGAAGCAAAATCCAAGATGCAGCGCCCACGGAGCCACCGACAGAACTGACTCCATGATGTCACTGCGGTGTTACTACCTACTCCATAAAAACGGATAGAACTGGTAGGAACCCACCTCTGGCTCTCTCCCACATTGTAAGAATGGCTAAGCTACAAGAATTGGATACAGCCATCCAATAGAGCAGGGAAACAGTTCATTATCCTTACATCTGACCTATAGTTAGATGAGGGTATATGAAAAGTATATCTTATGAATATAGGTGGAGGAGCAAAGATCAAAGGATTAGGCAGAAAGAGCAAATGCCTGCATTTCTTCATTGCTGAAATGGGTGGTTCCCTTGAATATTAGCTTGAAATGATGCTTTGCATTATGAATTTGACCCTTTTCTGTAACAGCTAAACAGGATTTTCTCTTTTTCTATTTTTATCCCTATTCAGTTCTCTCATGTGTACTTGTGTATTTCTGTGTGAGTGGTTTCTGCATTATATGATTTCTGCTTGGGATATGCAGATAATAATTCAATTTAGATTAATTGGGGTGCCATTTTTGTACAAGTATTCCATTTTGATGAGGAGTAATTATTTTTCCTTCCCTCCCCTTTTCTCTCTCCACTATATTGTATCTGCCCATTACTTCAGAACCTGGATATAGGAGACCCGGAAAGATACATATATACACACATCCATACAATGTATTATATGTACCCATTTGTTAAAGGTGATTCTACAAATTGACATGCCGGAGAAGCATCACGAACAATTTTTGTTTTTATATTTTTTATATACTGTTTCCCTCCTTGGGAAATGGGAAGTTGATATCAGAAATCCTTAGAATCAGTGGTGGGATTCAGCCAGTTCGCACCTATTTGGAAGAATCAGTTGTTAATTTTCTAAGCAGTTCGGAGAACCAGTTGTTGCAAGAAATCTTATTTTGTTTTTTTCCACTTTACAGGGCTAATCCTGTAAGGCAGGAAGGAAACATTCTGGTGTTGTTTCTAGCCTAATCTTTATTTCCCTGCTTACAGAAACTGCCTCTCCGGTTAACCCTGATGACATTGTAACAGCTAAGGCGAAGTGCCCATCGACGTGAGTGATGTTGAGTTGGCCACGCCCACGCGGTCATATGACCACCTAGCCACGTCTACCCAGATGGTCGTTAGGGCAGAGAACCGGTTGTTAAATTATTTGAATCCCACCACTGGTTTAGACCATTTCTGAAGTTGTTGGAATGGTCCATTCCAAGATAGAACATTCCGTGACAGACTCTTTGGACACTTCCACATCTGAATCAAGCCTGCAAGCCTTCAGCACAACAAGAAGAAGAAGCTAATATTCTTAGGACTATAATGTCAAAGAGAGAGAGAGAGAGAGAGAGAAAGAAACAGAGAGAAAGAAAGAGAAAGTTTCCTTACATACATTTCTTGCGCCGTCCACAAAAATGCTGCTTTTGAAACCTTCCATGGTGGTAATCATTAGCTGGAATGTGGGCAGTGAGGTTGCTGAGATGGTCAGAGGGAAAATGGTAAAGATTTGGATCTACTTTGTGGCGGTGCACTTTCTCTTCAGCGGTCCGTTTATACAATACATGAGGGTGGTGTCCAGCAGGTGGCATGTAGTGAAGTTCCTCTGCTAGGTGTTGAGGTAATGGTGATATAAGGAAGTCGTTCTCCTGTGTCCTTATCAAACCTGACTAAAGACAGAAACATAAAGGAAAGTAATGGTTATAAACAGATTCACTAAATTAAAAAAAAAAAAGGTTTCTCAAATGCAGTCACAAATGATCAGCTTAGGTCCTTCTTTGAGGCATCTATCCATGTGGATGATCCAA
This sequence comes from Pseudoxenodon macrops, assembly GCA_032467955.1. Taxonomy (NCBI): domain Eukaryota; kingdom Metazoa; phylum Chordata; class Lepidosauria; order Squamata; family Pseudoxenodontidae; genus Pseudoxenodon; species Pseudoxenodon macrops. The sequence continues at coordinate 479,341 of JANHFT010001248.1, forward strand.
CCATCCTCTAATACTGTGATGGCGAACCTATGGCACACGTGCCAGAGGTGGCACACAGAGCCATTCTCTCCTGGCATGCGTGCCGTCACCCCAGGTCAGATCTCCGTGGCGTTTCTTTCATGAGCTTCTGTTTCCCTGCAAACGACAAAACAGAAGCTCACGAAAGAAAAAGATCTTACCTCTTGCCATGCTACCAGTATTGGGATGCCCCGCCTCCCCCCAGCCAGCTAGTCTGCAGGTCTCTGCTGCGCATGTGCACGCATGTGCCCCTTCACACATGTGTCCGTGCATGCACCTTTCAGTTTGGGCATGCATGTGCAGTTTGGGCACTTGGTGTCTAAAAGGTTCACCATCACTGCTCTAATATCGCTAAACACCCAACAAACCCTTACTGGTGTCAGTGTATGGTCTGCAACTTTGCAGTACTAGGTTTTTCCAATTGCTACCCAAACTTACCCTAGGAGAGAACACTTTCCCAGACATGGACCAATCGGTCCAATGACACCTGCCTCTTCAAAATCAAAATAAGTGAGTATCATTAAAGACTTTTCTTGGAGGAAGATCTGGAAAGGTTCCAACATTTTTCAGAAGAAAACTCCAAAGGAATGCCAAAAAGAAGCAAGTAAGTTTAAAGAGAAACTTACTTCCTCCTCTTCAGGGGTGGGGCTGCTGGGGGTTCGCAGGAGTTCGGGAGAACCTCTAGTTAAGATTCTGGGCAGTTCAGAGAAACCCCAAATCCCAGTCCTGGATGGCCCCCCCCCCCCCACCCCCCC
>JANHFT010001248.1:480213-492939 GCA_032467955.1 Pseudoxenodon macrops
GATTGGATTACCATTTGTCGAAAATGGTGTAGAGTCTCCTGCTTGAGCAGGGGGTTGGACTAGATGACCTACAAGGTTCCTTCCAACTCTGTTAATAAAAAAAAAATTGTTACCTTTATTCTCTTTGTTCATCTGATTGTTCATTCCTAGACAATGCTAGTGTAGGCATGTATCCTGTATCCTCAGCAGTGAAGAAAGAAGCAATAACCTGCAGTTCTCTGCAAATTTCCCAGTAATTTCCAGAGGTTCAATAGCCTTCCTAAACTACTTTCCTGATTTAAACATACTTTCTTTCTACTTTTTCTCTGTCTTAATGTTTTTATCGTATGCTTCTTCAAGCCTTTTATGCTTGCCTCCCCCAATTTCTTGCCTCTAAATGATTGCTTGCCTCCAATAGTTTTGCTGATCGTGCTTGTTAATCTCTCTCCAACTTTGATGTCCTCTCCAACTTTGGGCCACCTTTTCTAATGTGGAGTATATATTCTACCAGAGCAATTTTAAATAATCTCTAAGCTTTTGAAAAGATTTGACCTTCTTGACTCCCACTTTCAACTTTCTTTTTCCAATCCTCTCATTTTTTGGAAGTTTGCTCTTTTGAAGTCAAGAGTAATTATGTTTGACTTTGAATTGTGTAGGCTAGCAAAGAAATGTTTGCACAGTGGAAGTTAGGACAGTCATATAAAACTCTCAGCCATCTCATAAATCAGGTAAGGCAAGAAACCTATTCTCCACCCATGAAAATTTCAATGAGATGTTATCCTTGGAAAAAATAATCTGAACCAATTTGTTTTTCATCATATTGACCAATGAAGGGGGAAAATAAAGCATTCATGAAAACATGTGGTATGACTTTCAAAGTTGCAGAATGAATCATCCATGCAGGACTTTGGAGGGGCTTTATTTTTTAAAAGTTTTCAGGTGTAAAAAGAGGCATATTCAACAACATCAAAGAACATGAAAGACAACTGTATACCTTAGACTGTCTACTGTCGACCTCAACCCATTCCTAAGAGGTCTTTAAGGGGCATGCATAAGCGCACCAATGTGCCTACCATCCCTGTCCTAATATTTCCTTTTATTTGCATCTTTTCATGTATTCATAATCATGTTTATAATTATATCTGTTATCTAATAGATGCTTGCCGAAATTAAATAAATTACATTTTCCTTCAAATACTTTCCAGAATGTATGCACAAACATAGAAAAAAAGCATTTCATCTATAGTTTAATTATTGGATAAGATTAATAATTAATCCAATATAGAAAATTGCCTAGAGAAAGCATTGGAAACCGAAAGGTTTCTGTGAAGAAAAAGCTTGCGAGCTAAAATAAAAAGCTTCTACCTTATTCTAAGTCTGACCTTGATAGCTACTGACACTGTATTAGTGGATTTCCAAACTAGCAGCACTATAACACTGGGGTGTTAAAATAATAAATTCCTTATTAAAGTTTTAGAGAGGCAGGCCTCTGCAAAGTGATAGAAAAGTTGTTTAAAAAGCTGCTGTACAGATAATTCCAGTTATTGGGAGAATAGTTTTATCTATAAAAACCTATCCCAGGGATATACATCGAGAAAGAAATTCATCCAAGATTATTTAACAATTTGGGAGAGAAGATGGTGTTATTTCAAGTTATCTGATCACAAATACCTGTCAAATTTCCGTCAAACATAAGGTATGAATAATAATGCGACTTGTATATTAGAAAAAGTTTAAAATTGACATTTCACTGTATGAAATGGGCAATGCAGTCATTATATCTTGCATTTGATTAAAATAGACCTCTTAATAATTTACTACACATTGTAAATGGATGAATGATTTGATTGTGTGAATAGTATGATATGCTGAATTTACGGTAATCTTTGGATGTTATTTAAGGATGCTTTAATATGATAAAAGTACACATTCGGGGAAAAACGAGAACAATAGCAATAGCACTTAGACTTAGACTTATATACCGCTTCATAGTGCTTTTACAGCCCTCTCTAAACGGTTTACAGAGTCAGCATATTGTCCCCAACAATCTGGGTCTTCATTTCACCCACCTTGGAAGGATGGAAGGCTGAGTCAACCTTGAGCCTGGTGAGATTTGGTGAGATTTGAACTGCTGAACTGCACAATGCCTTTTGCCTTCATTAATGATTTAATATAAATATCATGGATCTAAGATTTTAAGAGACTGGTTTCAAAGGAAGTTTGGCAATGTATTTCCAAAAATTCCAAGTGTGTCTATATAAAGTTAAATCAATGGTTTAATTCAAACCAAGAAAATTTCTTTATTTGCTTTTATGTATTCAAGTTATAGAAAGTTAAGTCAGAAATGTGGTATGCATATAACTGAATATACTAACAGTATCAGCCAAAATCTGGTTCTCATTTGAGATTTACAGGTGAAACAACATGATTTCAGTTATAATTTGAACTTTGAAGGCATAAGATTTGATTTTAAATTGGTTTAAGATTTGATTAAATTGATTAAAGATTCAGCTTTATGGCATAATGGAAAATGCTTGTAGCAGCTTTGTATTTTGGCAAATTGGAATACAAATGACAGGAATAATAGACCTTTTAGAGGTCATTATCCCTTCAAAATTTAAGCCATATACTTTCAAGGGTTGCAATACTTAATATATTTTTACAACTTTATGTCTGCTTCCTTTAAGAAAGAGACCGTTATTATTTCATTTCATTAAATTCATTAATTTAATGGGTTCTCAGCAACTTACAAAATATACCATATTTTTCGGAGTATAAGATGCACTCCCCCTCCCCAAAAGAGGCTGAAAATTTGGATGTGTATTATACTCCAAATATAGCTTTTTCAAAGATTTTTTTTCAGACCCAATGAGGCGCTAACAATCTTCCTGGTTTTGCAGGCTTTTTTCATTGCTACTCCCTCCAAAGAAGCTTTTTTTCAGCCCTAAGACTTTGCAGGCTTTTTTTTTCATTGCTACTCCCTCTGAAAAAGCTTTTTTTTCCCCCAGCCCTAACTAGGGGATAAAATAATGTGCTGAAGCTGATCAGACTAAGGACACTAATCAGATGAATACCTGGTAGGCAGATTCCCCCCCCCCCCTATTTTCCTCCCCAAAAACTAAGGTGTGTCTTATACTTCAAAAAATATGGTAATACTAAATTAGAAAAAATACTTTCTTCAATCATATGTTGTAATGGCTTGACAGACTTATTGATATGGCTGATTAGCAAATTTAGCCCCTTATGGAAAGGGTGAATTTCATGCTTCTTGTGCAACATTTTAAAAAGTGCAAAAAGTCTCACTATTGTGATACTACTTTTCATATTATTTCACACACATACACACAGAGAAAGAGGTGGGGAAGGGAGACCTATTTTAAATTTAACAGCATGCACAATTTCTCAGACTCACACGTTGAATAAGTCCCTCTTTGCTCTCCCTTTCATTAGAAAAAGCTGCCTAAAAATAATAGGATAGCTGAAGAACAATATTCCAAATATACTGAGTGGCATGGTTTCTGAATTTAAAATTCTTCATTGGATGGCTGCTCGTGTCAATATCAGAAAAATGCATCACACAAAGAACTCAGCCATCCTCAACTTTGTCCCTACATGGAAAGAAGCTTCAATAATGTTTTGAGATTCTGCCAGGCCAGATAATCCATCAAAACTGAATTGCTTTGAATCTGTCCTAAAATATTCAAAGGCACCTGATTTGATTCAAAGCTTCAAATCAATTTGAAGGTTTGATTGAAATGGGTGATTCAATTCTATATCTTTCGCAGAGAAATCACCCATTCAAAACGTCTACAGAGTCTTAGAATATAAGGCTATATAAAAAGATCTTTAGTAATCCGCATAAATGTTGTTGTTATTGGGAATCTGCTGGTGAATCTCAATATTCTAGAGTGTTCTTCCCCCAAATGTGGGTTCATTTCCCAGGATTTCCAGTCAGATATGCCATAATAATTCTGATAGCTAATGTTCACACATCTCAAGGGCAGATAGCATGAGGAAAACTGGAGTGTTCCTGCTGTAGCATATATCTCCCGCAGTCTTATGCTGATAGAGGTTACAACCTACCCTGTTTGGTAGATATCAGGTTACATATCACTGCTCTCAAACATGTCTATCTGCAAGTCAGCCATCAATAACTGGCAGCTATATTTTGAAAGATAGCTGCCATACCAGTGGGTCTTCGTTTGAGGCAATTCATTTGTTAATCATGCAGAGGTTGTGTCAAGCTTTCTTGATGCTATTCTATGGTTTACAAATTCTTGTTTTGACTATTCAGAATGTACAACAGGAAATTATGTTTCATAGGTGAAAAGCAATAATCTGTAACAATTCAGAACACAGAAGCTGGTGTTCCTAAAAAGTCCACTGCTTTTCTTTAATTGATTCAGTTTCTCAGGATTTGTGTTTGTTTTCATTAATACATGGTTTTTTAATTGTGCAATACTAAGATTGCCTAAAATGACAATTGAATTTTTTGTTATATTTAATATATCCCATGTAAACAAAATAAATGATTTTACTAGGGTTTGGTTGGTCATATCACTTCTATTGGCATTATTATTTCATAGTATGCTTATTAATGACCAAGGCAGCCATTTTCAAATTGTGTTTGCTATCTGCCAGTATATTCTAAAATATTCTTTATGTAAGGGATTTTTTTTTTAGTTTGGACCAGTCACTCTCTTTCAGCCTAACTCGCCTCACAGGGTTGTTGTGGGGAAAATGGGAGGAGGATATATTCACCACCTTGAGTTACCTGTAATGTAATACTGGTGAGATAAATAAAAATAAAAGACAAGTTAATTTTATGAGAAACCTAGTAGTAATTGAGTACATTGAGTATCAATGCAGTTATAAGCATGTGTTTAAGAAGAGACCATTTGCATTTATCCCAATAAAGGTTGCCAATTGTGATTTAAATTTGTAGGAAGTAGCCCTAGGTTCAAATCAATGAACTATCCAATTTAATAACATGACCATCAAACTTGGTTGCAACTCTTCAATGTTTCAATAGGAATATTTCCAAGTTGTACCTGAACATATTGGGAATCACAGCATGTTTATTTATTTTAATTTTATTTATTTATCTTTGTCAAGCACATATTAGATAACATATATAGTTATAAACATGATTTGAAAACATGAAATGAATATGAATAAAAGGGAACATTAGGACAGGGACAGTAGGCACGCTGGTGCGCTTATGCACGCCCCTTACAGACCTCTTAGGAATTAGTAAGGTCAACAGTAGACAGTCTAAGGTTAAAATTTTGAGGGTTTTGGGATGAAACCACAGAGTCAGGTAGTGCATTCCAGGCATCGACCATTCTATTGCTGAAGTCGTATTTTCTGCAATCAAGTTTGGAGTGGTATCTATTTGTATCTATTGTGTATTGTTGTGGTTGAAGCTGAAGTAGTCATTGACAGGTAGGACATTATAGCAGATAATTTTATGAACTATGCTTAGGTCAGACCAAAGGCAGCGTAGTTCTAAATTGTCTAAGCCCAAAATTTCAAGTCTAGTGGCATAACATATTCTGTTGCGAGCAGAAGAGTGGAGGACTCTTCTCGTGAAATATCTCTGGACTCACTCAATTGTATTAATGTCGAATATGTAGTGCAGGTTCCAGACAGATGATCTGTATTCGAGAATTGGTCTAACAAATGTTTTATATGCTCTAGTTAAAAAGTACAATATTGCCAGAGAAAAAGCTACAGAAGATTAGGTTAACAACTCTTAATGCCTTTTTGGCAATGTTGTTACAGTGGGTTCTGGCACTGATCATTAGAGATGAATAATCCAAGGTCCTTAACATTTAGCTCTAGCTACAAGCCTTCTATCCTTGGTGGAAATGGGGGAAGAAATTGGTAATCATGTAAAAGGTTAGATTACTTTTCTTGATTTATTTTTCCTTTTATTTCAACTGTGATCCTTTTGAAAAGTGAAAAATTGCTATAAGAGCCTAATCCCGAGCAGATATAATGATAGTAGAGTGAATTGGAATGCTTTGGTGCCTATTTAAGAAAATATGCCTTGGTTCATGCATCACATGATTTACTGTGGCCTCGTGGTCTGTGAACCTGTCTTATTGTGGTTTATTAAACAAATCTTGGTTAAGTACATTGTTAAAACTTGGAACAATGTGTAAAACCTTGTCTTTATCAAGGAAGGCCTCTGAATGGTCTCAGTTAGGCTTCTAATTCTAGAATACATAGGCCTGTGGGTTGTCTGAGAGCTAAGGCAGATGGCCAAAACATTATGATTATGAAGTTCTTGTGAGCCGCCCGATATGAAGGCTTTCAGCTTGATGAGTCATAGGTTGTGCAGGCCTGGTCTAAATGTTAAGCACATCATTACACATGTTGCATGAATGTCAAAACCCTATTTACATAATTTCCTTAATGATTCAAAACTCACTCATCTCCTATTATGTGGAGATTCTGAAATTCCAAAGCCTCCTTGAGAATGATGTGCCACCTACTTGAACCCACACGGGTGATAGAGCTCAGTCCAGTAATGCTTAAACCAATGCTTCCTGTGGTCGAGACCTCTGAGGCAGTAACAGAGTGATTATAATACTGATTAAATGTACACATCTCGGAGGAGTTGTGGGTTCTGTAATAGCGGTTCTTTCTTGCATAGTTACTAGGCACATTTTCATCTTCCCTCGCATCTTGCACTGGCAGCTAATGAAATTCTTTACAAATTATTTAACTTGCTATTTATGCTATTCCTCGTTAAATTGCTGCTAGAATGCTTTATTCTTTCCTAGTAAGTTTGTACCTTTCACCCCTGGCGTGCTGGTGTCTTAACTAGAACATCTGCTGTAGAAAAGATGCTGGTTTTGTTTTTTACATCTGTTTGGCTAAACATATAAGTAGAACTGAAATATAATTAGATATATGGGAAAACACATTTCAAAACATGTACTTTGAAATGGTGTGCCAGGATTTCTATTGTTTGCAGTATTAAGGGCGGAATTTGCAAAGCACGAAGAAGAAACTATTGTACCTAAAGAACAGTGTTGACTGTTGAGTGATGCTTTTCATGCAAATTACTAAAATAGTAATATTGACAAAATACCAAATTCCATACGGCATCTTGAGATGGAAGGACAGATTCACTGGAGGAAAACATTTGGATTGATGGAAGTTGCCTGGAGATGCACAATCAGGCACATACACATTTACTCACGGAAAGGGAAGGAAGATTATCGCTACAGCAAGGGAATCTGCCCTTTGTGCATTTGTGGCAAGGAGCCAATTGGAGAACAGAACTTTGTGAAACTCTCACTCTCCCTGCACCAGCCTCTAATCTACAGGTAGTCCTTAATTTACCAGTCTCTTAGCATCTGTTTGAAGTTATGATGGAATTCATAAGAGCTATTTATGACCTGCTTCAGGAGTTCTGATGGTCTCTGTCTGTCTGTCTGTCTGTCTCTCTCTCTCTCTCTTTCTTTCTTTCTCTTTTTCTTTCTTTCCTTCTCTCCCCCCCCTCTCTCTCACACACACAGCCACATTTTGGGCACTTGGTAACTGCGTCATATAAATAGTCACTTAAAGAATTATACTATGACGTGATTCCAATTTACAGTATTTTGCTAGTTTTTGGCTTTTTGGGCAAGTTTCCAGCAAAACATGCTCAATAGGAATACACTGATTCACTTAATGACTGCTGCAATATAGTTGTAAAATCAGGTCCTGTCGCATGGCAGTCTTGATTTACAATCATCATAACATGACAATGGAAATTGTAGCCTCCACTGCAGTCAAGGAAAGAGGAGGAGGAGCCCTCCATTTCTTCACTCATTCCAATTGTTCATATTTTTGTTTGTAATCAGTTCTACGACATTCTAAAGATGCAGAAGAAGGTAGTCTAAGATCTCCATCTCTCTCTCTCCATTGGCCAAGTGGTTAGGATTGATAGGTGTGAGCAATATCTAGAGTGCCCCACCACTCAGTAGTTCCCTAATGACTAGGCATTTTAGTCATTAAAAGTCGATATGTATCATGTGTAGAGGCTTACAATATTACAGTATCTTTATCATCGTAGCATTTGGGGGAAACTCTGCTGATGACAATATTGATGAGTATCATATGTTAGAACCCATCATTATTTTAGAACTCAAACCCATAATATGGTTTTATTAAAAATTTGGCTTTTTAAAATCAAATGTTCCTGTTCTCTCTCTCTCAGATATAAAACAAGCAGTATATAAAATAGAAGGGGAAAAAACCCTGCTTTATCCCTTGTGAAATATTCCTTCTGAACGACTAATTTTTCACTAGTGCATGTAAAATGATACATCTTCTGTTTAACTATATTTCACAAAGTGATACACATTCATTTTCTTTATATTCATTTTTGTCTCTGTTAATATGCATGTTTTCAGAAATTGTACCCGCCTATAATTTTTGTATACATCGTATTCAACAGAGTCCCAATTCATGTGGTCTTGTGATCAACACTGATGGTGTTACTAGTTTGTATTGAGGTTTAGTACGTTTCATCAAAATGGCAGTTCTAATTAGGTTCCTTGAATTAGCTGATGGATTTTGAGAAAGATAACTCTTTCAGCTGTCCAAGATATTCCTGCCGTGGCAGAAAGACAAAAGGCCACTGGAAGCTGCAGATTTTAAAGCTTCAGAAATGCAGCTGACAGTTAAAAAGACAAATTGCATTTGTATTTTTTCCCGTAAAAGTCTTAATACTGGATTAATGTTATCCCAGTAGCCATCATCCATTAAAAGCTTTCTTTTATTATAGGGATGCTTTTTGACCACATGATCTATCTACTTTTCTCTGACATTCTAGGCATTCTATAAATAACCTTTTAAAAAGACAAAAGCAAATGATTTTTTTCAGTATTACTAATGTATGGAATTTAGATTTTAAGGCTACCTCACTAGACTTGCAATACTTCTAGTTATGGAGAGGTATGATGAAATAAAGGGTGATGGCTATAAATGGACCACATGAGAACAATTAATGCTCCTAAAACAAGCTTAATTTCAGCTTTTTGTGCAATGCGCAGAATTAAAACACATGGTTATATTCAAGTATTTCTGTGTAGATAAATAATTCTAAGACTTTAAAAATTAGCACAAAAGCACAGAAAGCCAATCCTTTGTTCTCCACTGGAACCCAAATGAAGGCACCTATAAAAGATGGTTTTCTCTCTATTTGAGCACATCCAAAGAAGATTGACCAGCCACTTCTCTTGATAATTGGCTCCATTATTGAGCTGCTCTTATCCTACATAAGTACTACTGGAATTACTTGTTTAGAAAGTTCTTATCACAGACAACTTTTCCCCTATGGATGATTTCTGAAGGGAGAGTGAAACCATTTTGGTATTATCGCCAACATTGGAACTCCATGTTCTAGATGGTGGTGTCTGTAATTTTGCTTCAGGATTCACTGCTGAGCAGCCACATGGCTCTTCAACCAAGTGTTGCTTTCCCCTGCAGTGCTTCTTCAGTGAGTGAACAGATGCTCCAGGAATTTTGCTGCTTGGAGAGTCAACATCACAATGGGATATCTGCCACGGAGACCTTCTCATTGGTGAGGATCCTGGATTGCAGTAGCTAGAGAGAGTCTGTTATTTGGAAGCAGGAAGGCTTTTAACAATAGGATTGTGGCTGGCAGTTTCAGCCTCATCATCTTTATTTTTAAGGGAAAAGAAAATACCCCCAGCCATTTTTCTTTTTGTGAAAAACATTGAAAACATTGGTTGCCAAATTGATTTAAAGAGTTACTTCACATGGGTCTGTAGCAGATTAAACCAAACTCTCAGGCTTATATTGTTGCAAAAATGTTCTTTTATCTTAGCTGTGTTTTTAAAAAAACCCGTGATTGAAATAGTTTCTTTTAGTGTTCAGCCAAAGTGTACCCTTTCTGGATTGTAAACTAGAAGGCATTAGCGTATCCTTTTGAGCTTATAAAGTTAGGAATGTACACTCTGAGAAAGTTATATCTATGACCAGCAGATCACAGAAGGAGGATCAGATCAGATACAATCCGCAGTAGAAGGACATGGTAATACACTCTGTAATCTGCCAAGAAAACCAAATGGGTATTTATAACAAGGCAGCATCAGATACCCTCCAGGTCAGAGAGTATCCAACACTAAAGGCAAGCAAAAGTTGCACTGCCAATATCAAGCTACTGATATGTCCAGAGGCAAATGGAAAAGTTCAAGCTGTAGAGATACGTATACCATTAGAAGTAGAATGTCAGCATTGCAAGTTAAGGCAAACTTTCTATTCTTGGATACCGACATCCTGAGTTTCAATGAAATGAAATGTACTGGAATGGAGGAGCATCAGATCTTCTATAGTGGACAAGGAAAACATTAAAAAAATGGAGTAGCCATCATTATTAACAAAAGGATATTAAAGTTAGTACTGGAATATAATTCTCAAAATGATAGAATGATCTCAGTTTTGAGTCAAAGGCAAATAAAACAATGTTAAAGTGATCCAAGTTTACAATCCAACCACAGATGCAGAGAAAGCAGAAGTTCTGCTGTGATTTGCAACATTTTAGTCAACAGAACACCAAAACCATACATTGTCTGTTAGAAAGGGAACATTATGGAAAAAGAAAATGTTGATGTATCTTGAGAGAGGGGGATAAAATATAAATGTATTTATAACTTCCAATAGAAGAGAATATATGCAGCTCCATATTCTCTCCAGCCACCAACACCTAGATAAGCAGGGTTAACACCAGACAAATAATCAAGCAGAAAACATTACCCTAACCAAGGAACTGTGAAGGAGAAAACAAGACCTCTATCAACATTGGTAGGGCAAGCTACTAAACATAAATAAGGAGTAAACCTCTCACTAGCGCTGAAGATGTTACCTAGTTGGGTAATGAAATGTCAGCAAGAAATGACCAAGCTTAGAGAGTACTAAGGACTTATATCTGCTTTTTATGAAGATCAGAATACACTTTTTTATTATTCTTATTTGCTTGTACTTTTCTATTGCTTTTTCTTTACAGTGGTACCTCAGTACTTACTGTTAATTGGTTCCAGGAAGCATGATGAGTACTAAAAAATATGAGTACCAAATAAATCATATGACTTACCATGATGGGACCCTTTGTTTCAGCTGGGAAGGCCTTCATCTCTGTCTCTTTTCCTATGTCAGCGACCTTCCCAGCATGGCTGCCTTCCTCTCCACCCTCTGAGGCCATCCACTGCTTCCTTTTGAAGTGGCCTTTCCAGCATGACTGACTTCCTGTCCATTTTCCTCAGCCATGCTCCTCTTCATAATGCAGTTCATCAAGTACCAAACAAACAATGAGTACTGGGACAACATTTCACATCAAAATGTGTTGAATACCAAATTCTATGAGTTTTGAAGCAGTGAAGTACCAAGGTACCACTGTATGTCTTTTTCACTTTTCAATTACTCTATTACTATTTTTTATATCTTTAACTTAAAATTTGTACTGTTTTACTCTGAAAAACGTATTTAATAAAATTTGTGTGTGTGTGCGTGCGTAAAGAAAATTTACAGAAATTAAGAAATCTCTTTATACAAAGATGGATACAATATCAGATAAAGAAGGAAAGAATCTATTGGATAAAGAATAGATGGTGCAGAGATGTTGAAAATGTGTCCAAAAATATTTCAAAATGAATATGTGTAAACTGTAATACCATACAGAAGCTAAATGGTCTCTAGAATATATTGCTGACAACAATTTCATCAGGAGCTGATAAAATCCCAGCTGAGCTGTTTTAACATTTTGGAAAATAATCTAGTTAAAGTGCCAAATGTGATTTGTAAACAGGTACAAAAAATATAGCAGTGGCCAATGGGCTGTAAAAAGTTTTCCTTTTTCCAAAAAGTCTTCCCCAAAGAACACTCAAATTATCAAACAATGGCTCTTCTTTCCCATATTATTTTGAATCCAGATTTCAACAATACAGGAACAAGAACTCCCAAATGTATAACATGAATTCAGAAGAGGCGAAAGTGCTTGAGATCATATTACTAGCATCTAATAGACAGTAAAACAGTCAAGGGAGTTCCAGAAGAACATCTGTTTTGGCTTTATTAATTTTACTATGAATTTGACAATGTAGACATCAACTAATTGTTGATAGCTCTTAAAATCATGGTTACACCAGCCCTTTTATCTGCTTGTTGAAGAATTTATGTGATAACTAGGAAAGCAACAGAGAACACTTTATGGAGAAACCAATGATTCACAATTGGCATAGGAGCATGCCAGGATTGTATAGTGTTACTTTATTTAATTAACATGCAGAATATATCATGAGAAATTATGGACTCAATGAAATACAAATTGGAATTAAAATTAAAAAAGAAGCATGAACAACCTTATGCTGGTTGATGGTAGCACTTTGCTGCCCTTGAAGATAAAAAGACTTAAATAATTCCTTGCTGAAGGTTAAAGGAATCAGTGCAAAAGTCTACTGCTCAGATTTTTAAAAACCAAGGTACTAAGATTCGCACAACAAAAATAGATGGAGAACATGAAGTAGTAATGGGCTGTATTTTTCTAGACTCAAAGATTCACAGATGGCAGTACTAAACCTGAAATAAAATGGCATCTACTACATAGGAAAAAGACTGCGATATGACTAAACAAAATATTAAAGTTCATAGATGTACATTTCCACCCCACACCATCCCAATGATGCCCTTGAAGTGATGTCCCGGTGTCTGGAGGCCGTGCGGACCTGG
>JANHFT010001248.1:514401-524541 GCA_032467955.1 Pseudoxenodon macrops
CCTCCCTCCCTCCCTATCTGTCACCTAGGGACCCCAAAAAATTATTCTTCACCATTTTTCACACTTACAACAGTTGCAGCATCTCCATGGTCATGTAATCAACATGCGGATGTTTGTCAACTGGTTCATATTTATGACATTTGTCCTGGAGTCATGTGATCAGCTTTTGCAAACTTCTGACAAACAAAGTCAATGGGGAAGCCAGATTCACTTAATAACCATGTTACTAACTAAATAACTGCAATGATTCATTTAACAACTGTGGCAAAAAAGGTCGCGAAAGGGGGCAAAGCTCACTTAACAAATGTCTCATATAGCAACATAAATTTTGGACTCAATTGTGGTCGTAAGTCAAGGAGTACCTGTATATACATACGTGTGTGTGTGTGTGTGTATGTGTGTGTGTGTGTGTGTGTGTGTAAAATTCAGGTCCTGTTGAACATACAGCAAGAATTATTGGTTCAAAACATCACCAGTGGACTAGAACCAGGATCTTCCCAGTGCCAGTCCAACCCTTAAGCACTATGCCACAATAGTCTATTTTGTGTAGTTCTGAATTGCATATTCACATTTGTAATATTGATGATCTGCACAGCAGGAAAGAGAAAATATAGTAATATCCTAAGATGTCATCTCCTTTTCAAAGCTCTGTGGGAATTACATAAAATCTAAAATGCCTCTGCTGGAATTTGCGTATCATCCTAAACACACATTCATAAAGTTTGCTAGTGATAGTTTAAGCAACATAGTTCAGAACGAGTACTACAGTTCTGTCATTATGAAATCTTAACTCAAATGTTTGGGCAATCATTGTACTATCTGTCTTGCTTTCAATGAACTGTATGTGAAACATTCACACTTGAATGAACTTTATAGGCTATCCTGCATTTTTGTTACATTTTAAACTTTTCAAGGAAAAAACAATATATGTTTTGGCATTCTTTTCCAACTATTTATAGCTTCCATTTGTGATACCAACACTTTTGTGTCTTTCCAATATTTTAGTTATTTCCTAAATATCTCGGAGAAATCATGAATTATGTAGCTTTAAGGAAATAATAATAATATTAAGAGTTTAATATAGGAACTAGCCAAAAGTCAAATAATATTTTTTTTCATGAAACTATATTAGTAATGCTGGAAAAATATAATTTTAATGGTCATTTTTAAAGTATCTGCAAAGAACCATCAAAACCTCATTTTTTTTAGAACAATACAAATGTTTTCCAAATCCTCTGAGCCATAAATGAATGGACCTTTTCTGCTAGTATTCCCTCTTCATTATTACTTCCCCATTCATCCAGTGTAACCATATATAACTTTTTGGGAATAGCCATATTCGTTTCATTGGAAGGTAGCATGTTGATTTATTGGGGGGGGGGTACATACACAGATCTACTTCCTGTAGTGAAATTACAAAACTCCTTTGGAGCTATTACTATATAATGGTAATGGGGGAAGCCCAATTTACTTGTATTTGTGAACTTGTTTGTTTTCCCATTTGCAAACTAATGCACAAACTGAAATTTCATCACCATTTCACCATATTTCTGAATTCCATAATTCAATTCAATAAGACAAAATTGTACTAAGGATAAAATGAATGGATATATACAAGAAGGGTTATATTACTATTTCCATAAATTGGGTATATTTATTGGGTGTATTAGACCCAATTGCAAAGAAAAATGCATGTTTGGAGGAATAATAATCGATGCAAAACACACATTATTTTTAGTGGAAAATAATTTCAGCTAACTTGACAGAGGTGCAAAATAAATCACAAAACATGGAGAAACCAAATCAACGTATTTGCCATTTCTAAGCTATATATAAAGTGCCCTAAGAGACACTGTATTTAGGTGTTAAAATCAATGTTGCATTTGTTCATGTACAATATTGTTAAAATTTGTATAGTAAATGTAGATAATGGTGATTTTATTTGGTGATCATATCAAAAACATTAGATTTATAAATAATTTCCAGCTTAGAGGGAATATATCATATTATAGCAGTTGCTACTTACAGGATTTATTGATTGTAAATCAAGTATTGGTTTAATTTACAGAACCATTGTTAGAAGGCTTCTTCTCTTAGGTACAGTATCTAGAAAGGCAAACTCTTATTAGAATAACAGGAAACTTGACTGTCTGGACATTATCCAAAACAGATCCTTGCTATAGAATCCTTGCTATAGTATCAAAGAATATAGCTACCAGGTTCAACAGAAAATTAATGTTTAATATTTATTCTTGAATTCAAAGATTAATTTCTCCTGATACAAGTTTAATAACCAAAGAAATACCAGTTAATTTCTACTCAGCCTCTAAGTTTAGATTGATTAATACAGTACATCTTTCCTTTAAATGTTATGTTCGCAAGTTTTGAAATAATAGCAATAAGACATGCTGGCATGACCTCTCTTGAATCTCCTTCTCCCCCCCCCAAAAAAAAAATCAAGTTGTCATTTTGATGCAAATTGTACCTTTGGAAATGATGGCCTGAAAAGAAAAGGTTTCCATGGTAACCTTAGGGAACCACATAACCTGTTTATCATAACTTCTCTATGAAGAAAATTGCAGAGTGGAGACTGTGCTTTGAAGTCAGCTGTATTTTCCTGCAGACCTCTTTCTAAACTTAAAGGCTTTCGTTTTCTTTTATACATAAAGAAAGGAAGGGGGGAAGCTCCTTCTGAAAAAATCACTTTGGCCCATTAAACAACGGGTGCTACATCCAATTTGAAAGCTAGACCTGCCTTCTGAAAAACAAATTAAACCGTTAATACTTCTAATAGGTCTCTGCCCCACTGTCCTCTTTCTCTTCCCTTTGCCTGCATCCTGTGCAGTCTCAGCCTTTCCCAGACAAGAGCCATTGGTTTTGCTTTGTTGTCCTGTTTTGCCATTTGAAAGGAAGCTGCCTTGCTCTGTCTTGAGAGTTTGTGGTACTATCTCATATGACCACCGTAGCTGGGCTGAGAAAATCCAGGTAAGCACCAAAAAGATAGAGATTCTTGGGCCTCTTGCTGTTAATTTGTGGTCATCTGGATTTTTGAACTGAGATATTGTAATTCACTTGTTGAAAGAGAGAAGTAAACTGCCTATTCTTTAAATTCAGAGGGGACACCAGTGATCCAGTTGCAAGGCAAAGTTCATGGAGGCCAGAATCTTTGTTTGTTTGAAGCTCTATATTAACTTCATATTATTTTCTATGGTCCTTATAAATTTGGAACAGATGTTGCAGTCTTCTCCTCAATTGTCTTGTTTTGAAGTGTCATTTGAGATGGCCAGCTGACCAGACTTGACCTCATCTCCAATGCTGTTTAGCACTGGCGTCCAAAAAAGGGCATTGTCCATCTGGCATCCATCTGGTACTAAAAATGGTAGATAGCATTAGATCACACAAATATTGTTATCAACTGTTAAAGTGGTATCAGCAAGGGAGGGGAAATTGTCTCCCAGTCATGATCACAGGCTTAAAAGAACTAAGTCTTTAGCACTTGGAAAATTTAATCCAGTGTGATTTTTTTTTAAAGTTAGTTCTTATGGCATATGGAATTCAGCTAAACTTATCTTCTGCTGATAGCTTTGATAAATGTTAATGCAGACCAATTGAATTTTGGTGATGTACTTTGTTTACATACTACTGCTGAAGTTTAGAGAGGGCTTTTTGCCATAATTATTTAAGGTGGAATGGATAGACAAGCAGAAGAGGAGCCTTTCTTGTTTACCCTCTATCCTATCTAGTTTTAAAAGGATTAAGGTGGATTTATTACTCTAGCCATTAACATTCCACGAATACTGTTCTGGTTTGTTATTAGATTAGAAGAAAAGCATGCAAGGTTAAAGTTTAACAGCAAAAATATTATTTGTTTTATTCAGGGTGGATTGCAATGTAAGGCATTTGTCATTCTGTCCCCTATCCCATTTTTTTCTCCTCTGGTGATGGAGTATCCAGATTTGTGCACTAACTAAATGTTTAGAATGTAATAATGCCTTTTTTTCTCTGCTTGATCTGCAATTCAGTTTTAGATCCTGCTGTGACATGCATACTCTCACAGCAGCATGTAGCCATGTATGACAGTACAGTGAATCATGCTAAATATTAAAAATAGAGTGAGAGATCCAGCTGCCCGTTGCCAGTTAATGAACTGAGAAGTTTTCCTCTTCTCTCCCTCCAAAGTCTCAAGCCCAGATTTGTGGCTCTCACTGTTCAGACTCATTGCTGACTTCTACAAATGTTTTGCATAGTTTACGTTGAAACTTTAGCCTCTGGGAGTTCGAGCTCTGATGTGCTGAGCTCAAAATGCTTGGATTAAAAGTTAATGTAATGAGAGAACATGGAAATATAGATAACAATTCTAACTGATAACAAGACAACTGATTGGAAAGAGAAGCAGTGAGTCATTAGAAAGCAGTAGTTATCTGGATCGTGTAGTAAACTAACAGCAATAAAGGGAGAAGAAGAGAATGCAAGACTGGGAGAACAAAAGGGGCTATTTTCAATCACAGCCAGTGTCAAAAGGTTGGCTTTAATATTACAAATGAACCAAAGCTGTAGACTGTCATGCTAGTATTAAAGAAATGCTGTCCTTCCATGTTTAAAGAAACAAAGAGCTGACCATTTTATGTGTCTGCTTCTCTATAGAAGCTGAAAAGAGACTCATTGTTCTTTGTTTTTTGTTTTCCCTGACTTTATGTTCTGTTAAAAAACTGGAAGTATTTTTAATGTGGCCTAAAAACATGAAAATAAAGCAAGCCTTTATTATTATCCAGTTGAAGATGTCTGTTGTCCGTTTTGTAGTTTTTGTAGCCTTGGGCTTCCAATGTGAGGGTCCCAACAATCTGCTTGTGTTTAAAACAATTAAAGCATCAAATTAACAAAAACAAATGGTTGGATTAATGGGACGGAAAGCTACCCAGAGAGAAGAGCACTGAAATGGCAATGGTCTTATTTGTAAAAGAATCATAACCAGAAGCTTCTATAGCTTCAGATTTTGGAAATGGTGCTTCCAGTGAACCCAGAGCAAGGATGGCAAATGATACAAGTGTCAAAGGTGACATGCTAGAAAATTTTGGGTGACATGCTAGTATTGACCAACATTGACAACCATTCTCAAAAGCACACCTCACTCTAGCCTGATATATTCTCATGTGACCTCCAGAACCTCCAAACATTGTGAGAGAATGAAGCATCCTCTGAAGCTGCACCAAAAAAATGAAGGCTCATGCAACCCAAAGCAACCTCTGGTAAGTTGCAGGGGCTTGTCAGCATAAAGCTGACAGGCCCCTGCAACCTGAAGGTAAGCGGCACGTGGCAGATGCTCAGAAGCACTGGATTTCAGGCCCAGCCTCAGCACTGCCACCAAGTGCCACCAGAATGGTGGAGAGACAGAGAATTTATTCCTTTTGGAGGGGATGGGGAAGGGTAATATTCCAGCAAAGTCAAATTAGGCATTTTCCAAATTTTTGACACACTGAGACCAAAAGGTTCACCATCACTGGCCCAGAAGTGGCTTCTCATTTTGAGTGTGCTTCCATCTAGGTTGGAAGCATCTAGGTTGGAACTAAGATTCCTATGAACATGCAATCCAACATGTCCATTCAAAAGCAGTGTAAAAATCCATATTAGTGCCCCAAAGTATATATGATTTACTTGCGTAGCACAGTTCTAGGCACATCTTTTGCTTTTAATTCTTCTCGTTAGAGGTTTCCATCAGTGTCACACCTTCTTTGTTCAGAATTGT
This sequence comes from Pseudoxenodon macrops, assembly GCA_032467955.1. Lineage (NCBI taxonomy): Eukaryota > Metazoa > Chordata > Lepidosauria > Squamata > Pseudoxenodontidae > Pseudoxenodon > Pseudoxenodon macrops. Next base: position 520,145 of record JANHFT010001248.1, read on the forward strand.
TTTTAGTCCAAGTATATTGCATTAATGAGAAATACTGAAATATTAAAATGATATGATTGACATATTATTGTCTTCAAGTTTCATCCAACAAAAAAAAGAAATTAAATTTAAATAGTAGTGTCATTATCTCATTCTGTCTCAATATATGAGATAGGGAGGAGATTAAAGGAACACTTAATTAGTTGAGCTTGCTTTTCTATAAAAGTCTGCAAAACTGCTAACCAGACACACCAAGGTCATCAGAAACTTTATTGATAAGAAAATATTTTATGGATGATAGAAAGAATAGCATGACTATTTCCATGTTGGAATTTTACTTTATTCAAGAAATCCTTCTGATCTATGGGATGTGCATTCTAATGACATACATAAAGCTATTTATCAACACATTTTGATAACCAAGAGTAAAAAATATGACCAGAAACTGAACACTACCTTAGAGGGATTCTGTTTCCTTTGAGATCAGGCCCTTGCATTTTAGAGTGAATAATGCTTACATAATTGTAAATGGGATTCGGATGGGATGGGACGGAATGGAATGGAATGATTGGACAGATAAGGAATTTGTCTCCAGGACATAAGCTCTGTGTACATACAAGCAACAAGTGATGAATCATGGTCATAATCATAAAATACAATCATCATAAATCATAAGACAACACTCCGTGATAGTCATAGGATACTAAATAAAAGCAAACAACATAAATCATACAAACAACAAAGTTATAGTCATAAGAAACTAAGGAAATAGGTAATAGGAAAGATGAGAAAGATTAATATTAATATAGCCCTACTAGGTGATTTGACATCCCAGGGCATAAGAGAGTGTTGTGGGAATTACCGGTAGTTGTTTAGGAGAGTGATGACATGGAGGGGGGTGGGGAGAACTGTTCTTGTGTCTAATTGTTTTGGCATGCAATTTCCTACAGTGTCATCTTGAGGGAAGAAGCTGAAATAATAATTATGGTACAATGTAAAATATAGAGACTTAAAACAATTACTCCTCATTTAGTGGCTGCATTTGGTTCCAGTGAAATTAAGAGACACAGTCACTAAGTAAGAAGAGAGAGGGAGGGAGAGCGAGAGACTTATTGCTGCTGTGTCATTCAGATAAAGTTCTCTCATACTAGGTCCTGTGTGTAATCTGTTTTTCCCTCTCTTTTTTGCTCCCTTGCTGGATGAAGAGATTGCCTAAACAAGCAATCGCTTTCTGAGCTGCTTTTCTCTGTAGGGCAGTGTATCCCTAAAAAGTGCTAAGCATCACTTAACAAGCTGCAACTCTGTAATCTTAATTAATTGATTAGAACCCTTCTGCAGCTGCTGCCTGAAATTGACCAGAACTTAATCAGTTTCATACTGAAGACTTTTGTTATTGTAAATGCATAGGTGCCAAAGTTACTTTTTCATCACTATAGTAATTGCAGACAATCACTATTCAAGGAAGTCATTATCAATTGGGATTTATAAAGCAAACTGCAGAATTACAGAATATTCCCAGTTGCCTGTAACGTTATGTTCTCCAGTTTGGGATGTTTGCTGTTTTTCTGAATATGATTTCAGTTTTCTTGATTTAGGAGATGTCTGAAAGCTTAGTGTGAGACCATATGTAATTCCTTTCTGTTGCAATTTTCTTGGGCATGTGGGCTTTCATACCAATTGCATGGCTTTATTGGATGTGTGCAACAATGCACGGACTTGTGCAATGAGATTGACCTAGTGACAAGCTGCTATATGCATGTTAGTGGGAGATATACAACATTCTCCAATCATCAATTCAGGGGTTTTTGTTCCCTCTGCTTCAGTGGTGGGATTCAAAAAAAATTTACTGCCGGTTCTGTGCGCGTGGTTTGGTGGGTGTGGCATGGCAGGGGAAGGATACTGCAAAATCTCCATTCCCAGCCCACTCTAGGGGAAGGATACAGCAAAATCCCTATTCCCTCCCCACCCCACCAACCTGCTTTCCAGCTCCATTCTCCTGTGCAGGGCAGCAAAAGAAGACCCAGCCAATCAGCTGGGACTCGGGAGGCAGCAAATAGATGGGGACTGGGCCAATCAGAGGTGGTATTTGCCAGTTCTCCGAACTATTCAAACTTTCTGCTACCGGTTCTCCAGAACTGGTCAGAACCTGCTGAATACCACCTCTGCTCTGCTTGCTGAAAGCATGATGGACACATTGATTTTTCCTAATTTGCTCTCCCCCCAGCCCCACCCCAACTTCTTTGTTCTTACAATACAAGCACAGTTCATTGACAAACCTATATTCTGCATACATACGTATAGTACTAGGATTTCTTTATGCATGTTTCGGAAGGTTAGCACTCTCTGTTGTCTTTTCCCCCCCATTCCATCGATCACAAGGAAGTTATCTTCTCTTTTAACTGTGAGCATATAAATCTGACTCATATGACAACCCATGATGTCAGAGTCAAGGAGACCCAGTTTAGGGTAGAGGTTAAGACACCAGGCTGGAAACGAGAAGACCATGAGTTCTAGTCCTGCTTTAGGCACAAAGCCAGCTGGTTGATCTTGGGCCAGTCACTTTCTTTCAGCCCTAAGAAGGAGGCAGTGGCAAACCACTTCTGAAAAACTTGCAAAAAAAAAAGCAGGGACTTAGAGAATCTCCAAGAATCTGACATGATTGAATGGAAGTAAAAAAAAGTACCAAGAAGTATCAAATTATGATTAAGTCAGAGTACCTTAACTTCAGCCTGAAACTGGTTTATTTTTGGTTCAGCCAGTCCTGCTCTATTTGTGGGTGGCCTACAGTTAGGTAACCATAAATCTGACTAGAAAATAAAGTAGACTGCCCCCCAAGTAGTATTTCCACCACTCAAATCTTTATTTTACCATCTGTTGCCATAAGGCGTATTCCTTTTAAACATTGGGGGTGGGGGGTTTTGAGGGCTACAATTGTAGTGCAAAATAAAACAAGCACTCCCAAAATGCCATGTTGCTTCCTTTCCCAAAGGTAACTAACATCTTGCACCAAAGAGGAGGCAAAGTTGTCCCATAGTGTTCTTGGAATGCTTTGTGAAATTGTTTGCTGACCATCTCATCCAGTAAACCTTTTAAGCTATTAGAACCCCAGATCCTTGGTTATTTTCACACTGTGTTTGACTGAGATTGTTGGGGAAAGTTATACATATACAGGTAGGCATATAATGGTGATTAAGGGAATACAAGGATACTATTAAAGATATGCTGCTGGCTATTGTTTATACCTACTGTCTGAATCCTTTTCCATTAGTGAATCATTAGCCGAAATCTTGGTGTGTGTAAAGTAAGAGAACAAGGAGACACAGTTGTCTGGGAGTAAGTCATGCATACTTTTCAGCTGATAGATTTAGAGATAGATTGACCAAAAGGAGTAAGAGATTATTGGGTTTTTTTTTTATTTAAATCACACTAGAATTTTTTTTAAATGACTAACAGTAGCGAGCTGTTACTGAATATTTCATACAGCATAGTTCTAATTATTTTGCGGTTAGACCTTGTAAGGGCTTTTTAGTTATTGGAAGTGACTAAAAATAATAGCATTTTTAAAAAATGAGCTATTTCTTGACATAACAAATTAGCTGCTCTTTCAGTATGCCAAGTGAATAATTTTGCATAGGAAGGGTAAATGATTAAAGAATGTATAGTTCATTTACTACCTACCATTTAACATATGAACCAATTATAAATTTATTTCCAAAATCTCAATCTTAGACCGTGCTTATATTTTTGTTTATATTGAGGACAATATAAATATACAAATTAATTAGAGGCTATTGTTTCTGGTTATTACCTTGCCAATTCCATCTACAGTTATCAAACTGAAAATAGAAGAAATATTTGCCATGTCATCATAATCTAAAGCCTTACCTGTTGAAATGCTCATAATCCTTCCTTATTACTATGCAGAATGAATCAAAACATTGAGCAGCAACAAGTTTTTCTGTTTCAGGAAAAAAAAAACTTTGCTGCCATCTATTCTCATAAGGCTCAGTCTGAGGTTTTTATAAGAATTGTTTGATGCCTGAGCAGATACACCCAATATCTTCAGATGTGTTTAAAATGACCGTAACCTAACCAACTTGCACAAGAATGTAATCGGCACCAATTTTTTATTAAGCATCTTTTTCTTTAGGAATCAAATAGAGAGAGAAAGAGAGATGAGAAATGTTCCATTTTTTTAAAAGGGAAAACCTTCTCTCCCTCAACAATTTTATGTGAAAAGGAGGAGGGAGAATGGGGAGACTCAAGTAAACTAGTCAGGAATTTAAGGTAACCCACGTTTTCATGTAATTCAGAGGAGAGGGAAAGGTGAAAGTAAGATATTCTGAACAGTGAGAACTTGGGGATTGTTGTGCTACTTTTGGTAAAGGCGGTGAGATATCCAAAGCAAGTCTGGACTT
>JANHFT010001248.1:528686-551981 GCA_032467955.1 Pseudoxenodon macrops
AGAAAGAAAGAAAGAAAGAAAGAAAGAAAGAAAGAAAGAAAGAAAGAAAGAAAGAAAGAAAGAAAGAAAGAAAGATGTTTCTTAACAGGATATAAAATGTGTGGTCTCGATAATTGCTGCATAATGCACCTTTGTACTTTTTTGCATGGTTTGGATGTAGAGCATTCGGAGTTCTGTTTAGTTTTTACTTATAAGCAGCCTCTTCCCGTGTATTGAAAGCCCACATCCAAAGCTTAAGCTAATCCATTCCATGAAGGAGCTAGGAGAGCAACAATCACTAAACAAAATGAGTTTAGAATCTCATTATGCTAATTTCTATTGTGTGCTTGATCTCGACCTCAGAGAGAACCCTGTTTGGATTTCAAAAACGCCCATGAAAATATCTATTAGCACAAGTAGCTGTAATGAGAACTAAGCTGGCATATGCTTTCCATTCCCTCCATAAATGCATTTTCCCCTTCTTGTTTTATTAGGTCAGGTCCCCCCTTCCCCCCTCCCCTTGATTTGCTGAGGTCACATCTTGACTTGTGTCTAGACAGATGGTGAATGAAAGAAGGGTTTGGTGGATTCTCGGAGGAACGATGGAGAGTTTCCCCCTGCCCTTGGAGCTCTCTGGCCATTTTACCCCCCAGCGCAGCATCTCACAGCTGTAGTGAGCCAAATTTTTACAAACTGTATCCACAGTGAGTTTCTATGGCAACGGTATCTTAGAGCACACAAACAGGATTGGCAAGGGGATTCCTTCTCCTTCTCCTTCTCCTTCCACCCAAGGAACAACAGCAATAGTAATGAAAAAGATACTACAGGCATATATGAAGTACATAAGTTAGTTTTGGTAAACAACAATAAATTGGTATTTTTTTAATGTTCTTATGCTCCTTATTTTAAAAGAATTAAGTGAAAAAGTGAAAAAATGTGAGGAGATACAGAGTTGGAGAAAGAAGCCAAATGTCAGACTTTGTAATGAAAAGGGTTGGTTTTTTTTGCAGGGGAGAGGGAATAGCCACTTATCCAGGTATTTGTCTAATCCAAGTTTCTCCCCCCCCCCTACTTAAATAAATAAATAAATGTAGGAAAGAAACCTAATGAAGCAGGAAAGACTGCTTCATTAACTCACCATGGCCCCCATAAAATAGTGCATTTTATTTTAATTTAAAAAAAATTAAATCTGTAGGGGGAAATTGTGTGGCTATTTAAGAGGTCCTTCCAGCGATATTTTCTCTTTCTTCAGCTGGGCCTGGAGGAATTTCTATGCTGCTGCAAGCAGGAACCCAGGACTTCTTGTGGCAAAGGATCCTTCGGAGATCCATTTCCACTTCAGGTTCATTCCTTGGATTTCTCAGCACAAATATTGGTCTGATTTGAACTTAATGTCAAACTATGGTTTATGTATGTATGTATGTATGTGTAGGCCATAAACTCATGCCCTCCCTCCTTGTTTTCTTCTTTTCTGACATAAGGAAGAATTTGAAAGCTTCTAAATCCATTTTTAGTTAGCCATGGTTTCTTTTTATGTCCAGACCCAGAGCTAATCTTAATTCTGATCCAGAAAAGAATTTTTAACCACAGTTTGCAACCCTTACATTGTTGACTTTGTGACCAAGTTACTTAAAATTCCTATCAAGGGCAATAGGACATACAGGGCAATAAGACATACAGTCCCACATCTGGAAATGCCATCCTAAACAAGGATAGCTATGATTTGTTTTGAGTTGAGACAAAACATTTAACCTGTGTTTGTTTAAAAATGAAGCAAAATTTCCCATCTCCTCTTGCAACTGAGACAGAGACAAAGAAAATTGATAAGCCCTGATGATCGGACCCTTAAGTGATCATTCCTAACCAGAAAGTGATGAAATGTGTATTATGATATCCCAAGTTGTGTTCCTTAGTAATTGCATTGTGACATGGCATGCAAGTACTTAAGAGGCTGAGCTTGCATTGTGATGTTGTTGTGCATATTTTGTGTCATGTCTGCTGTCCCCATGGATGCCCATGCACCACACCATAGTTTTCTATTATGCCATCTAGCATGTTTTATAAATATATATATTTATATAATTTCTTATAAACATAATATATAAACACAGGAAAGAGTAAACATATTTAAATAATTAAATGAATCATAAATTGGTAGGCAAGGGATATTAAAAACATCCAAAAATTAGTTTTCCACTATACCATTAATAAATTATGAATGACTGAAAATTGTGTATGGCTTTGAATGACTATTAAGCTTTAAACTAGGATAAATCGAAGTGTGGTCAGTAAGATATAAGACACCACATAAAATTATAAGCTATAATACATTGAATCAGAATCTATTCTGCTTTAAGTATACCATGAAATTGAAATATGAACTATATACATAAAATTACCAAAATTATGGATGGAGTACAAATCTGGGTATTAGGTTCTAGTCCAGAAATCGTTTCTATTTTTATTTTAAATTCTGTGTTAAATTTACTTTTAAGGTGCAAAGTTATTTTGGACATCAAAGCATACTCCCTTAACTGGATTAACCATTCTCGCAAAGAATCAAACACATTTTCTACTAAGAAGAATCTCATAAATGCTTTATTAGCTTCTGTTCCTCAACCTTGGCAAGTTTAAAATGTGTGGGCTTCAACTCCCAGAAATCTCCAGCCAGTATGTTGGGCTCCGTGTATGTGCTCAAGGGGGGAGGGAGGAACAAACAGAAAATGACAACAAAAATATAGATGAAGTGTAAATTATTCTTGCAGACATATTTTAATTGGACAAATGAAATTGGGAAAACCCTTTTGTTTTTTGTGTATCTTAATTTGATGGTAGGCTTTCCTTGTGTGGGTAGGACTGAAATCACTTTAAGTGGCTATGACAGGATGAGAGAAATGGTGGTATTCAGCCAGTTTTATCCAGATTGCGCGATCTGGTAGCGGCAGCTGTGGGAGGTTCCGCCCACCCGCGTGGATGTCATCACGTCCCATTTTTGACGCTCTGCGCATGCTGTTGAAAGCTCTGCACATGTGCAGAGGTGACACATGCATTCACATTTGCGAACCGGTAGTGAAGGTAAGTGAATATCACCCCTGATGAGCAGAGACTTGTACTTCTGTTGCAGGGGTGAGTTGTGGATATTTTTGCTGCCAGTTTGTTCAGGGTCGCGCTGCGTGTGTTTGCATGAAGTGCGTGTGCGCAGCAATCAAAAATTAGCTTCTGCGCATGCGCAGAGCAAAATCCAAGATGGTGGCGCCCACATAGACACCGACGGAACCAGTTCTGAGACATCATTGTCGAGTTACTACTGGTTCTATAGAACCGGTAGGAACCCACTTCTGTTCTGTTGAATGACTTACTCTTCCTCATGTCTTATGTAGTCTTCAATTTGCATTTTGTAGGACAGACAGTTTAGAACAGAAAGATTAGTTGTTGTAAAACAATAATACATGCTTCCCCAATAGTGAACAAACATAATTGTTTTCTTATTTGTTCCTTCATGACACTTGTTTATTATTATACATTCCTCTAGCATTTTGGAAGACAAAGGTTCAGTGTTCTGTTGCAGCCATACAGACACCATCATATCTTACATCCTGGAAAACATAATCAGATACTTGCATGTTCATTTTATACTCTGTCCCACAGTTTCAATACAGTAAAATCTAATTTAGGTTCAAATCTTAACATGACCAATCATGAATGGTTATCAATAACTGGCCTCATTTTATGCAATATTTTTCTTGATTCCTTTCAAAAATATGTTCCATACAACTTCACAGCATCTTTTTTGGCTTGGAAAAGAAATAATAAGAAGGATTTTTTAAAAAGAAAATATTATAAATAGTTATAAGATCAAATGTGGATTTCTCTCGAGCCTCAGAATTTCTTCTCTGTTGATTTTGGCATGCTAGAGCCTCGTTTGTTTTTGATTATCATTTTTGAGAAACGTTTTCAGTAACAGGGTTGAATAATTGATCTTCATCACTAATTATACTGCTCTCCACAGGTGTCTGGAAAAGGTCCAGATGAGACTCCACACCACCTCCAGTTTGAAGGCATAGAAAGGCAGTATGCCTCCTTACCCAGGTAAGCTGCATTGTATATTTATACACTGTCACTCTTTTATGCAGACACAAGTGTGTCCGCACAAATGTTTTTTTCACAGGCAATCAAGGACTCTCTCCCTCCTCCCACTATTCCACTGTTTAGCAAAATCTGCATTGAACAGACATCTGGCAGTGAAATGAGAGATTATGTTGCAATTTTGTTATGCTGCCCTTCTGTTGATGATTTAGTGCCATCTTTATAGCTGTGTTAATAATTTAGACAGCCAATGGGGGGAGGGGGGAGAGATGAAGTTTCAGTCACTGAAGATGTCAGCAAGAATCATGATCTGTAGGGGAAGGTTGTGATGCTGCGGAAGTTTGTTCCGTGAGAGTTTCGCCACTTTAGCAGAGCTGAGTGAGGCATCCTTTGTGGAGGACAAGGGGGCTGCTGGGAACAGTTGCACTCATAGTCCCGCATCAAAGGCTCGAGTTTCTTGAAGGAAATGTCATTTTTTTTCACAGCCAAGACATTCATACTGTAGCCCCACACTTAGATAATTGATTAAATCTCCACTAATGGAGTGGATTGCGATAACTTTCTATAATTTCCAAGACAGCCAGTTTTGAGATTAAACCATCAGGCTAGAATCTGGGAGCCCTTGAGTTCTAGCTCTGCCTTAGGCAAAATATCATCTAGGTGACCTTGGGCCAGTCCCTTTCTCTCATCTAGGAAGTAGGCAAACCACTTCCTAAATCATGCCAAGAAAACTGTAGGGACTTGTCCAGGCACCTGACTTGGAGTCACCCTCCCGCCCCAAAAAAATCCAAATTAGTTGAAGGCAATGCGTGCTTGGTGTCCTCAAGATACTTTGGGACCACAGCTCTCAGAATTCCCAGCCACCACAATGCCAACATTAAATTAGTTGAGAATTCTGATAATAATGTATTTCAAAGAAGATGACTATTCTCAGAAAGTATGGGAATTATAATGCAAAACATAGAGGGGACACCTTCCACAAACTTTGGATATTGGTATTTGCGTCTGAGAAACAATAGTAATAGTGTCCCCTTACACTGTTATTCTTAACAACAATAAGCCACCAAGGAAAGGAAGTTCATTTCAAGCAGCATAAAGGAGAACCTTGTTCACTCAATTATTCTGAATTCAGTCCATAAAATTCAAAGCAAACGTGCATAAACAAAAAGAGACAAATTGTGTTCAGCGTTCATAAGCTACAGTTTGCACCTTTTTCTAAATTACATGTCCAAGGTCCATTTTTTCACAAACCTAAATCATCCCAATAATATGTGGGCCCAGGGGCAGTTGCTCAGTTCTGTAGGGCCAGAAATGTCAGGCCTGATATACATGCTACTTTTGTTGTTAATATTTATTGAAACATTAATTTAGTAACCTGTTTCCCTAAAAATAAGACCTCCCCGGATAATAAGGCCAATCAGGCTTTTGAGCATATGTGCTAAAATAAGACATTCCCTGAAACTAAGCCATCCACAAAACACGGCAGCAGCCATGAGGTGACCATGCTCACCGCCTCCTGCACCTTAAAAATAATAAGACCTCCCCAAAAATAAGGCCAAGTGCTTATTTCGGGGGGGGGGCAAAAGAAAATAAGACCTTATCTTATTTTTGGGGAAACACGAGTAGTAGAATTTTAACTAATTAAATATAGAGCAGTCCTCATGAATCAATTATGTTCTCCTTCCCGAACTAATATTGTGCTTTCTTTGACCTTTTGACCTCCTGCCCTCCCTCAGCTGACGTGAGCCACACATCTACTTTCACTTTTAAGAGGATATTCCAACTATTCTGAAGAGCTGAAATTCTGTAAATCTTGTTTCACAGAGACTTTGGAAATAAACAACGAATATTTCTACTATAAGCAGTGTCCAATGAAAAGCCATAGTGCACACATACATACACACAAACATACCCATTTATTTAATTAGTTCAGATCTATGGTCATAGTGTAAGCAAGTTTTTCTAATTTAGCCTTCTCCCTTATGGTCGCTATCTCCAGCTTCTCACACTAAATATGGCAGGAAAGATTTTTAGCAAATCCTAAAACACAGAATAATTTTATTTGTAAATAAAAAATAATATAACCATGAGTTTACATGACCAAAGTATGGTGAAAGTCAAAGTAGCATCACAAAATAAGTAGAAGTGTTTAAAAATGGAAACTGAGAACATGGAAATTCAGATAGTTTATATCTGCCTAACATACCAACGTACAATCCAGGGATATATAAGGTCAGAAGGAAGAAAAGGTAGCTTTCTAAGCCAATGTATCATTCTCAGCGCTACTGAGGGATTTTATGTTCAAACAAAGCATCCCCCAAGAGTCCAGCTGTCGTACAGATTTATGGAACTGCTTTGTTCATATTTTCCTGCTATATATTCTCTCAGATTTTATCTACTGTTAAAACTACAGAAGTTTTCTACCTGTATGGCAAATTAATTTCTTGGTTAAATTGTACTAATTATGGAATTATAATTAGTAAACACTTTGATGGAAAAGAGGCATACCACTCTTGGTGATGTGAGAATTCTAACTGTCCCAAGGGTTCTGTCATGTCTCAAACCTTTTCTTTTAGATGAAAAGAACTGAAAAAATCATGGTAATTAATTTTGTTATTAATTTTGTCATATTTTGTATGTTCTGTTGACAAACCTTTGCCAGTTTCAAACTTTAGTAAATAATAATAAAGTGACTTAAATTGGAATGCCAGTGTTCTCATGCAAAAGTTACGATAGAAGTCTACAGTATTCAAAAAAATGTGGAACGTTATCTACATGGTTATCAGCATTCACTGGGGGAGCATAATTTGGTGGTGTGTGTGCTTATTAAATTAATGTCAACATCTACCACATTTTAGACTTTCATTGGAGCACACATCAGAAATATCATGGTTCTGCGGTGTACATTCCCCACCAAGGAAGGAAAGGTCCAAGGCCTGAATGTTTCAGTCATATTTACAGCTGGGCAACCTCGACATGAGATCATTGTGCCCTTGACCTTTTTTTTTTACTGCCTTTATTTTTTAAATAAATAACTCAACGCAAACATAATACTCCTTCCTCCTGTTAAATTCCCCACATTAACAACCTGTGAAGTAGAACACAGAACATGGAATAACAAGGTTGGATGGAACCTTGGAGGTCTTTTAGTCCAGCCCCGTGTTTGGGCAGGAGACCTTTTAGCATTATGGATATATGGTTGTCCAATCTCTTCATAAAAAACCCAGAGCAGGCCTGTCAAACTGGCAGCCCGCGGGCTGGATGCATCACATGCAGGCCATGTCCAACCTGGCTTCGCAAAGGCAAAAAATGTTGTGATACATCACGATACATTACATGACATGATCGAGTTTAACAGTTGTGCCTCAGAGCGCCCACAATTTCTGGAGGCAAGCTGTTCCAATGATTAATTGTTCTCACTGTCAGGAAATTTCTCCTTAGTTCTAGGTTGGATCTCTCTTTAATATTTCACCCAAGATGTTGAGACTTTGGAAAAAGTTAAAAGAAGAGCAGATCAAAGGCCTGGAGACTAAACCATATGAAGAACGCCTGCCGGTTTTGGGTTTGGCTAGTCTAAGGAAAAGAAGAAATAGTGGTCACATGATAGCAATATTTCAATATTTGAGAGCCTGCCACAAAGAAGATGGGATCAAATTATTCTCCAAAGCACCGAAACAATGGTTGGAAATCAAAGAGAGAAGCAATCTGGAATTGAGAAACTTCCTAACAGTGAGGACAATTAACCAGTAGAATAGTTTGCCTTCAAAAATCATAGACACTCCATCACTGGAGGTTTTTAAGAAGAGACTAGACAGTCACTTATCTGAAATGGTATAGGTTCTCCTGGTTGAGCAGGAGGCTGGACTATAAGACCTCCAAGGTCCCTTCCAGATTCTATTCTATTCCTACCCTCAGGTGCTTTGGAGACTAGGTTAATCCCCTCTTCTCTGTGAAAGCCCCTCAACTACTGGAAAACTATGCTATGATTGATGTTACCCCAAGAGCTATTATTACTTCACCTGATCATGATATTATCCCAGTGTTGATGCAGCCTACTACTAAACTGACTTTCTTGGCAACTGCAGCACACTACTGGCTCATATTTAAGTGATGGTCCACTAGGACCCCTAGATCCCTCTCACAGTTACTACTGTTGAGCCAGATACTATCTGTTATATACCTGTGCATTTGGTTTTTCTTGCCTAAGTGTAGGACCTTACTTTTGTCACCACTGAATTGCATTTTGTTGGATAGGGCCCAGGGTTTGTCTCTGACTCTGTCAAAGTCCTTCCGAATCTTGACTTTATATTTCAAAGTGTTGGCTATTTACCCTAGCTTGGCATCATCTACAACTGTAATTATTCCCCTTCCATCCCCTCATTTAGTTCATTTATAAAAAATGTATAAGTATTGGACCTAAGGCAGAACCCTTAGGTACCCCATTGCATTTCCCCCAGTATTTAGATGTAGTTAAGGATTATTTGCTGAGTATAGTTGGTCAGCTAATTGGAAATCCACATTGTTCTATTTGCCAACAGGTAGGCTGAGATCTACTTTGTCAAATGCCTTACTTAAGTTTAAGTAAAGCATATCCACAGCATTTCCCTGATCTACTAATTTAGTCACTTTGTCAAAGAAGGCAATAAGGTTTGTCCTCCTTACCAACTTCTCCCATTAGTGGACCAATCATTTCCTTGAGTTTGTTCTTATTTCTTACATATTGAAAGAAATGTTTTTATTATTATTATTGGTATTTGTTGCAAGTCTTCATTTATTCTGAGCCTTAGCTTTCCTGACTCCATCCTTACTAGTTGCCAGTATTCTGCTTTGATTATGTATCCCTCTTTCCATTTTTTACACAGTCTCAGTTCTTTATGCAACTTTATGTTGGTTTTATCTGGGGTCTCTTGTTTTTCTTTCTCTATGATATTGTGTTAGATTAGGTAGGTTTGGGCTGAAAGAAAGTGACTGGCCAAGGCTACCTAGCTAGTCTTCATGCCTGAGATGTACTAGAACTCATGATCTCCCAGTTTGTAACCTGGTGCCTTAGTCGCTACACTAAACTGGTTCTTCACAAAGCCCGCTCTAAACAAACAGCATAGACCTCTGGAAGAGTGGTCTCTGGCATCTTGTGGTGTCTGAACAAGAAAAGAGAGCGTCAAAAAGAGGAAGAGAACAAAAGAGAAAGAAATTTATTCTGAGTGATGTTCTGCAATAATGACCAGCATTTCTCAGATATGGTACAACTTTTTTAAATGGTTCAGAAGGGGTTTTAATTTTATATGTATCATATAGAGATAGAAACACACACACACTGTATTGCATTACTGTATGCTTTTTTGATAGCTGTCACCTGTTTCCCTCAAAATTTGTCTAATTGTTTAAAGTTATATTAGGTGGTATTAAGAATATCTAATTGGATTTTGGGATCTCTCCTAAGAGAAAATGTTTCCCAGGCTTTAATGCTTTTTAAATATATTTTGGTGTAATTAAAAAGTGTTATCTTATTTAAAGAGCATTTGGCATTCCATTGAGTTTTTTTATATTCACATATGTGATAAGGTTGGCTACAGTTCACCACTTTAGTATCAGGAGAACTAAATGTACTTTATTCATGTGTCATTTGTATCCATATAGTTTTCTTCCTTGTCCCAGGTAATGGTTAAAATGCAACTATCCATTAAAGAAGCATGTTCCATTAGTTTATTATTCATTGCAACAACTTACTGGTTCCTAAGTTCTTGAAAAACAAAATCCCATCATAGCCCTGTTCCCATTTTTTTCTTTTAATACTTTTGCTGCCACCATGCTTATATTTTTCCTATCTCCACTCCATTTTATTCAGTCTCTTCTTCATATCCATTATTTTTCTAGGCCTATAGACATGGGTGTCTTCTATTCCATTCCTGAATCCTCTTCATTTCTTTTATATGTGCAGCATTATTGGATGTAAAAACTGAATATGCTCCCCAGCTGTGCATGTCCTATTTGATTCATGGAACTATTATTTCCCATTCAGTTCTTCACCATCTCAACTCTTGTGTCCTACTTTGTGTCAAAGTAGCTTTGACTTTTCATAAGCTTATTTAGTTAATACACTTTATTTCTGAATAAAGTATTCCAGTGATCATAAAACCTGAGAGTTCCATTTTTAGCCCTAACATGGTAACTAGCTAATTTCAAAATACATTTTGGAATGGTATATGCTAATAAAGTAATAAGTAGAAGGAGCAGAGAAAAAATTGAGGCACGAAGAGCTGGACATAATCCAAGGAATTTGGGAAAGAAAGATCAAGAGGCCCTTTTCCTGGTTTTTCTAAGACAGAGCAAAGCTCCCTACTTCCAATTCCAGCCACTACCAGCGACAGTATACCAATCTAGGTTTTGTTTTTCTCAAAAATCAGTCATACAGTCAGCTTGTATGGTGCGTATAGAGAATCCACATGACAATATATAATACATTTGCTGATAAATACTTTCCTACTATGGAGTACATGCTCAGTCATCTAGTCTTTCTGATGGGATATACGGTTTGTGGATTCTGCCTTTTCAACTGTCTTACTTTTTTCCAGTCTGGACAGGATAGTTAAAGAGAAACTCTGTTATGTGTGCATGTATTTTAAGTCAGCCAACAAGAATATATGGCTGTCATTATATTCACATACTCAGTTCTGTCCAGAGCCACAGACAGAGTGTATGGAGAAATACTGAGATAGCCTTGAAGAAGGAATGCAAGAGTGTTTGAGTAAACATCAACTGAGCCCTGGGAAATTAGAAGAGGTGAGGGGGGGAACCAAGATAATCCCACCTTTATTCTCTTTGCTCTAAGAGGGGAATATAGAAATTCCATCAGGCTTTCAAGAGTCTGTTATCATAACCTATAACAATGAAGCAAAGTTGCTGTAGCCTTGGTGGCATTTTTCCCCCTGACCTGGCTTATCTCAAAGGGCTGGCGAAGTGTCATGTGGAAAAAGTGTATTATAGATTGGAGTACATATTATTTGATGGCCTGTCTCAAAATTAAGATGGGTCTCTGCCAAAGAGATTGCTTATGCTCATCCAGTCTGATAGAGTCAGTTTGATGAATATCAATCTTACCAGGTAGATCAGATAGGAAACACAGCCAAATGAGAATTTTGCTTTGTAGTAAAGCTATATTAACACAATCTTCAACGCTGAAAGTATAAGTCTCCCACTATCTACTTGACAACCCAAGAAACTAGGGAGGATCCCTTCTGCACTTCTTACCCCACTGACTACTCAGCTGCAGGCTATCATCTAACCATTCTCTAGGCAGCATCTTCTCATCCAATCTCCCAAAGTGTTTACCATATGACTTCACAATGAAATTATTTAAATACTTTGGAGCAAATCACACATTGGCTGAAATAATAATTAATGCCTATTAATTATTGTTACCTGCTGAGGTTACATAAGAGGGTCTCAAGTCAATTCAAGAAATTAGTTTGAGTCCACCCTAGTTCACATGAAGATAAAGGGAGGGAGCGGGAAACTCACTCAGATTTGCAAGATGGATCATCCTAATCTATATGGCAATGGGTTCATAGTTGGATATACCTTCTTGGACTGACATTACTGGACCACTTTCAAACTGTTCACTGTTCTGAAACATACCATGGCACATTCACTGACTTCAGTTTTCACATCATTATAAGTCAAAATATAATGGTCTATTTGTTTCCAGGAACAAACAAAATGTTGGATAGGCTCTTTAAACCAGTGGTGAAATCCTACCAGTTCGCCCCGGTTCTAAGAACCGGTAGCGCTGGCAGCATGAGGCTCCGTCCACCTGCCCAAACACTGTAACCTCCGGGGTTTTTTACCCTCTGCACATACGCAGAAGGTGAAAACTTGTACCTGACAAGACGTATGTGCGAGCGAAGCAAGGGGACTTCCGGCACATGGACTTCCGAACTGGTAGGGATGGTAAGTAGATTTCACCACTGCTTTAAACCCTAAACAATGTGGAAGCAAAATACTTAACAGAGAGCTAATTTCCTCTTGAACTTCCCCAGCATGTAGAACAGATAAGGAGGCTTCCCTCTTTTTATGAAGTTCACCTAGTATCCACATAAAAGCAAGTCATTTTGTAGTTTCTCCCATAAAATATGGAATTTCTTACTGCTTGAAGTCAGTCTGGTTTGAACTATCTCTGTTTCCAGGAATAAGATAAAAACATGGCTTTCTTTTGGCTTTTGTTGCCTTTATTTAGTTGGTCTCTTATTATTTCTCACATTTCTGATCAAGTGATGTTTTAAATTATATACAATATGTTTTTTTTAAACCTTCATAAGTTTAAATATAGATTGTATTTTCAAATCTGTTTTTTATAAGCTTGTTATCTGTTCAATATGTTTTTAATTGAAAAAAATGGAATAAAAATGTGGCAAATAAATTGTTGAATGAATAAATATACCAGTTGTAGCTGGAGAGAGTAAATTGTTCTTAACTTCTGTACTCCCACTTTAAAAATTAGGCTGTGTGAATGTGATTCCTAAACAGATTCCAACTTTAAAATCGGAGGCTTCCTTGGAATATTGGGTTTGTTAAATTGTAGTAGTCTAACTCACAACAGGGTTAACAGAGCAAGTTTGCTAATGCTCTGGGAGTTCTCAGTTGTTATGAAAAGCTGCGAAGAAAACAACCAGGATTCAATCAAACCAGTCATGTGACCTCATATTAATCAAAGTTTGCAGTCATCACTTGGCAACATTTTGTGGGAAATCTTTTGCTAAATCAGACCTTCCCAAGGGCTCAGGAGTGATGGATACTCATTCTCATACTGGATTGTGTTATTTAATCTCCAGGAAGAAAGGAAAAATAGAAATGTGAAAGCCACGGATTTGCAGGAAAGAGAGATTCTTTGCCCTGAGGCTTTCTAAGGCAAGCACTGCAGAAGACTGTCAAGCAATATTTAATCTCTTCACATAGAAAAAAAAATAACATGAGATCTGGCCAATTCTGCAATGCCCCTTTGGCCCCTGGACATAGTTGGAGAACTTTCCTGTTAAGAAATGCAGTACCATTTTCTCCTACCAGCCATGATACCACAGGCAAGGGATTTTTATCCTGAATATGTGATGAAATCACAAAATATTTCTATCGTTGATACTTCTCTACTTCCTCAAAAGTTGTTGCTCTTGTTTGCTCTTCATTTTCACTTTAACTGCTTTAGTTCAAACAATAATTTTGTTCGGGTCATCTCAGGTAAGCAAATTATTGGTGCCCAGAATAGAGTCTTCACTAGAAGCAGAGGTCAGTCACCAAGGCCTTTAATGATCAGTATTAATATGATATATCTCCCAAGGAAACCTGGCCACCTCTCTGGCAAAAAAAAGAAATGCTGATTCTTTAAAAAAACCCAATATTTTGATTCTTCTAAGTCCTTCTCTTGGTACAAGAACAGCATTTTTATTCTAAAGGACACTAAGATAAATCTGAGAAGGCTAAGAGAATTGTCATCATATAATTCATTTCTAGAAGAATGAGGAAAAGCTGAGCAGGAAGAGCCTATCTTTAGAAGCATCCACCCTATCTTTAGAAGTTTGCTTAAGTTTAAAAATAAGTCTTAAAAGAACATCTAGAATTCTGCTTTTCTCCAGCCATTAAGGAAGAAAGGTTTAAATGAGTCACACAAGGGAGCAACTACTCCATTACAATATTATTTACTACAGCACTGAGAGAGGATGTTAAATAATCTTTGAACAAAGGTGAATTGAGTAACTCAACTGGTAGACTTGCATTCATTTGTCCGCTTTTCCAAATCTGGAAATAATTCATTAATTCATGCTCATAATCACTCTGAGATTTGTTATAGTCATGTTCTTTCTCTTGAACACACTCATACACACCTACTGTCCAATCAATCTCTTCAATGCTACTGTACAAAATTAATCTTCTCAGTTGGAGGCTTTTGTTTTCTGAAATCACCTTCCCATTTTCGGTATTTCCCTTGAGATAGAACCAGATGCAGAGCTTGCAATTACTAGCTCTTACAAGGTTATATGCAGGTGTAAGCTTCACATTGCTACAGCTGGCGTCTGTGTTTCATTCTCTCCTCTCACTGACCAATATTTGTATGTACACCTTAGAAATGGTGTGTTGAATTATGTAATGGTTGCTTATATCTCTCTCCTGGAAGTCAATGGGTCCTTTGAAAATGTAATGTGTGTGTGATTGTGAGAGCACAGGAGTTGCACTCTTTTCTTTCCATGGAATACAGTCTTTGTTCATTATTTTTCCATGGAAAATCATCCAATTTGGAATTCTCCTTTTTCTTACTGAAATTAAATGCCTATTAAAAAGGGCTCTTTTCATCGATATCTGGCTACTAATTTAACTTTCTGAAAGGCATTCAAAAGACTTTTTTTATCACTACTTGATGGGGAACGATTATAAATCAACATGGTGATCTACATGAAAAACATACGTGTTCAATCCCTAGCATTTGTTGAATGTGTCTCTGAAAACTAGGAAAGGCACTTGTCCTATGTGTTTCTTAAGAATGTATTTACTCTCTGCGTATCACCTTTGCTGTTTAACAATCTCATTCAAAGCAGCAGATAAAATACTAAAAGTGTAAAAGAAATCAGCAGGCAAATAGAAACTTGTAGGTAAATAGCTAAGTTTTATAATTCATTAATTCTGTAAAAAGGAACTGAAATTAGTCTCTGGGTTGGATGCAGCCACAGGAAGGACTTTTCTCCCATATTCCAGCTATGAAGAATAGCTTCCTTCCAGATATAAAATGACAATTCCAAATGGGAAGAAATCTTTTTAGGTCCAAGATATTTTTGACATGATGTGAAACCTTTCCAACAAACAAACTGGAAATGAGTGCAGCTCTTAGGAAATGAATGTGATGCATCCCCAACAAACAGCTTCAAGTAATACCTTTGTTTCTATACTGGACTAAACAAGTTTGTAAATTCTTCAAAGACAATCAATATATGATGCATTGCAGTAATAACATCTAATGACTATAGCATATTAAGGAATATTTAGTTCAGGTTAGCCAATATAAGCCAATAAGAATATGGGATAAAAATAAGAATGTCTTAATTGAGCTTGACTCCTTCATGGACATATAGTTTTTTTTGACATAGTATGGGAAGAGGTTGGCATTGTCTTCTCCTGAGATAGATATATATATATATATATTAATCTTCCCTGTCCTGTGACTTCTTGACAGTCTCCCACTCAAGTATTAATAAGATCTGACCTGCTTCTCTTTCTGAGATCAGCAGAGTCAGCTATATAATACAAGCTTGCAAAAAGTGTTACTGAATTGCTGGGGACGGACGTAGGAAACCTGGAAGTCATTTTTTTCCTGCAGCATCTCATTTGCATTTTGATATAGGATATGAAAGAAATAATTATCTTTCTCTAGACGCCTGCTAACCTGCCGAATTGGAACTGCTGGTCACCTATTGCTAGCAGGCTAATGCTGAAATACAAGAATGACATCCTATAGCCATTTGAAATACTATAATCCAGTTCAGTTCATCATTTGCTATTTTGTTCTGGTTTTTTTTTTAAAGTTATGATAGAAAGGGAATAATTAGGTTGAAGTGGGGAGGGGATAAATATCAGGATGTCATTGTACCAAACCTTCTAAGGCTTTTCCATGAATTATATAAGGCTAGTAGAAAACATAGACCAGTTTTAGATCTAGATGATTAAAGCAGCAATTTTCATGGGTCAAAAAAAGATGTAGTGCATTATTAGCAAGGGTCACCCACTATTTAGATTCTGGTTTTGAAGCTATGAGCAACTTTCTTGCCAAGGCATATTTCAAACCTGTTCAATTATGAACTTTCTCTCTCTCAGTGCTAAATACCCCTAATATCTGATTGGCCCTACAACAGGTATGTCAAGCTTGCGGTCAGCGGGCAGGATGTGTTGCGTGCTAGCCATGCCCACCCCCGGTTTAGCAAAGGGGTGAAAAGTCACAATATGTCACGTGATGACAATGTGATGCTGCGAGTTTGACACCCCTACCCTACAATGTTAATCCATGCTTTAAAGGAGATCGTCCTTTTAGAAACCTCTCTCTGTCCAAAGACTCCATCACAGGAATTCTTGGCGTTAGCTCCATTGTTTCTTGACCCATCTTCCCTATCTTAGATCACCTGTGCAATTTGGCTACCCGTTGGCTTAGGAAGAAAAGGAGTTGATATGAAATTAAAGATGACCCTACTACTTCCTCTTTATTTCACTTGTAATTCCTGAGATTTGTGGCGATTAAAGTGTAAGAGGAAATGTGAAGGCAGTAGTAAAAACAGAGACATCTTGGCTCACAAACTTCAAGTTTTATGTCACCAAATCTTGAAGGTCCAAGTACCAAATGACTTCTCTCTATAGGAATTTTATGTTATTATGTAGCAAGAAAATTCTGTTAAAATGTAGAAATAAACAACAATTTGATCATGATCAATTCTGATTCACATGTGTGTGTGTGTGTGTCAAGGGTAGGTTCTAACTTACCTCGCCACCAGTTTTCTGCCTCCCGTGCTGCGTGGGCGTGCTGCATGGGCGCGCGCATGCACAGTGGGGGGAAAAAGGCAAAAAAAAAAAAAAAGGCAAAAAACAAGATGTTGACGCATGCGCACTGCTGGAAACCCAAAAAATTTTTTTTAAAATGTTTTTCCAAAAAAGAAAATTCAAAAAAAAATAGTGGCATCCATGGACCAGAACCAGCTCTGTTACATCACCAGCGGCCTAATACCTACTCAGTAGAACTGGTCCAAACCGGTAGGAACCCACCTCGTGAGTGAGTGAGTGTGTGTGTGTGTGTGTGTGTGTGTTAAGAATAATAAATCACTTTCACTTTACTTTAAAAGTATCCAAAGGAAATAGCTTTTGTCTTGATTTTGTCTGTTTAGTACAAATTGCTTTTTTGTTTCTGGATTCACCAAATTCACATCCATTTTATTGACTCTGAAAGATAAGTGCAGTTTTTAAATTAATTATATCAAATAGTTCATATTAAATAAAGCACTGCCATATGAATTATTCTTGATGAATCTGCTTAGCTCTTGATTGTTACTGCTGTTTCTGATAGCTCATCAAGTCAAGTCAATGATAGATTAGGTATGAAGAACCCTTTAGACTGAGAGGGATAACATGCCAGTTTAAGAGAAGTTGCCATTTAAGCAGGAAATGCTTTTGATAAGTGACTTATCATAATTATAGAACTTTGCCACCTCTCATTATTGTGAAAGGTATAGAAAAGATAACGGCCCACCAGCAGGAGAAGAATAAGGTTGCAGCAAATGCTGTGAGGGCAACGAATTAAAGCAATCCCTGATGCAGGCTCAGCACGTGCGTTTTGTTAAAATTGTATAGAATGAGGAAAAGCCGGAGGGAAAGTACCAATCAAGTATGAATCACTTCTAATGGTTTTGTTTTAAAATCTTATTTGCAACATAGATTAAAAATTAATTTCCAAAAGCCAAATAAGTAGTTATATCTCAACCAAAATTTGCATGTGGCCAGAGCAGCTCTGTTGCCTGTGATGAATTTTTCATGCGTTGAGGCAGAAGACACCGGATTTCCTAAAAATGTTTTCATGCCTTGGGATTGAGTTGGAAAGGAAGAGCTCCATGTATAGGTTGATGTACCTTGGAATGAAATGAGCTGTGCATGTGCAGCAAGAGCAAATAGTGCACTGCTCATTTAATTCGAAAACCAGGCAGCAATCCCAAAATGCAGTACAGTTGCAACACCAGATCCATCCGATGTCCTCTCTGTATTTTTCCCTTAACTTAGGACAAACTAGGCATGATGATGATTATTGTTTAAAAGTATATATTTTTAAAGAATGAACATTACGTTTCAGTTTTATATTTAGAAGTAGTAAAGTGTGAGTTTGTGACCAGTCCCAATTCGCATAGTGCATACAGCTCAGTTTTGTTTTGTTTTGAAGTCCTCCCCTCCACATGGAGTCTTTCCTTCTCGGCAAGTAGTTGGTTATGGTTAGAGAATGCAATGTTAACTCAGGCAGCAGCGTGAAAGATTCATGTCAATATTTAAACCTGTTAAATTCAGTGTGTTGTCTTATTAAAGCATTTATGCCCATGTCTGGTTTAGCCCTCAGTCTTCCTGTTTTTCTAAGTAATTCTCCCTTACTCTTCATCAATTTTAATAGCCATAGTTAACTTTTTTTTTTAAAGGAACTACAAAAGTGAAGCTTGGGGTGTGATTACTGTTAATTTCCAAGGTGATTTATCCATTGAGCTTCAATCCTGATAATTATCCATTTGAGCATGACATCCTAATTCCTATTATCTAATTTTCTGGATACTTTTGAAATTAAACAAGTTGGTTTAATTTCAAAAGTTCCAACTTGGTGCCCTACAGATGTCTGGCACTATAGTTCTACGTTTTCTAGCCAGCAGTTATAATCTAATCATTCTGGAGGGTACCAGATTAGGAAAGGTTAAATCAAAACAAAACAGTCAAATAAAAATAGAGTGGTAGAACATTGAAAGCTTAGGTGAACAATTTATATGTGTTTTAGAATTCCAATTAGAATGAAATGGACCCTTGACACACACACACCAAAAAAAAACAATTTATGATAATGAAAAGGAATAATTTATTCTTCTTTAAAATGAAGCCGTTTGTAATTAGCAAGTTGCTTTTTTAAAAAAGGCAAAATTGTCTTTTATTTTGAAAGGGATTCTTTTTTTAAAGGAGCCGAGAAGGTCACAAGGTCAAAGCATAAGTCATGGAGTGCAGCTGTCCAACTATATCAGCAATCTCCAAGGGAGAAGCAGAAGAAATTTTAGGAAGGAGAGTAGAATCCTCAGAAAGCCTTAAAAACAATTGTCGAGATTGACTCTCTCAGAAATGTGGATTAAGATTAGAAATGAACCCCCAAAATAAATTATTATTATTTGTTCTCTTTAGCTATTAGTTCTTGCCCTGAAAGATAAATTGGATGTTTTAAATAAAATCTCCCTCAAAGGCCAATAAATTCAGTTAATATGTATTATGACAGGGAGGGGGAAATCAATTACCATTTTGCTTAAGTAACAACAACCTTATTATGCCAATTCTGCTTTCTTTCTACATTTCTAACAATTGGTTGATTCTCATTTCAAAGCTTAATATTTAGTTGTGAAATAAATGGATCTTCCCAAATATTTTCTTCTTCTGTTCAATCATATCCGATTCTGAATCAGGTTTTCTTGGCAACATTTTTCAGAAGTGGTTTGTCCTTGCCTGCTTCCAAAGTCTGAGAGAGAATGACTGGTCCAAGATTACCCAGTTGGCTTTGTGCTCAAAGGAGGACTAGAACTCACAGTCTCCTGGTTTCTAGCCTGATGCCTTATCCCAGGGGTGTCAAACTCATGTTTGCTCATGGTGGCGTCACCTGACATATTGAGACTTTTTTCCCCTTTGCTAAGCTGGGCGTGGCCGGCACGTGACACCTCCAGCCCGTGGGCTGGGAGTTTGACAGCCCTGCCTTAACCATTAGACTACTCTGGCTCTTGTCTTCTCCTCCCCCCAAATAATAATCTATATGAAAAAGGGCTTTGTTCAGGGGAGGAAAGGATTAAAAGCAGCATGGAATGCCTGATTATGGGGTAAACCATCATCAAAATAAATTGGACAACATCCTGGCCACTAGACCTGAAACAAAAGTTGACAAAAAGCAAAAGCAAAATTTGGTTGTTTGAATTTCAAATGCATCCATGAGTTTAAAGTTACTAGGATCTTCTGTTTTTTTTCTCAGACTTTTAGGGAAACAGTTGGTTTAAATTGTAATCTCAGTGTTGTGCTATAATATGTTAAGACCAGTTGTATATGGCGTTGTATCAATGCTCATAATTGGTACAAATTAATAAAAGCTAAAAAGTCTATAACATCTGCAACATATGATTCTGTGCTGTTCCTTTTTTCTGTGAAAAATTACAAAAGCCATTTTATCCAGTTACATGTGATTAATATTTTCTCCCTTACTATTAACTTTCCCCCTTTTAAAATGAATGTAGCTTTTCACTTCTGATTTTGCCTTGGAAGATTGAAACCTGCGCAGTCCAGTGTGGTTCTTGATTAAATGTTAGTTTTTAAAGAGTTAATTTCCTCCCCCTCCCCATGAACCATGTCATAAAAGGGAAGGGGAAGTCATGAAGCCTTGATCCAAGAGGAGAGGAGGAAGGCTGCATTTGCATGGCAGAACCCTTAACAGGGAAGTGAGAAATAACATTAAATGGAGAGCAGTTATTCAGGCCGGCATCCTCCCTGCACCAAGTAATTGATATCCGGTACTTTTCAACAGCTGAAAAAACAGCAGAACATTCTCAACACGACATAACAGCCATCGGAAGTGAGAGGAAGGAGGGTGTTATCCTTGAAGAAAATGAGCTGCCTACCAGTTGTGTTCCACTTCAAAGTTAATTTCATACAGAGAATGAGGACTGCATATTCAGCAGGATTTTTTTTAGGCTGTATTCTAGAGACTGTTGCATACCATCATCTGTGGAGTTGAAATCAAATACATATGAATCAGAGTGACTCCTGATACAAGGAGCATCCAAGGAATCTGGAGTGTGTCATGGGACATCAAATGGAAGCATTTCCTGGGGGAAATAAGCTATAGATAAGAAACAAATTTTGGCCAGCACAAGTAATCTCAGTATGATTTCAGAGTTGAAACTCAATGAAACCTTTTTATTTTTTCACTTGAATCAAAGTGTCAGCAGCAATCGTATTATATGATAGCATTTGACATTATCAATTTCCATTTTGGTCGGAAACAATATTCTTTTCCCAGTATAAAAGAACTATTTTTATTGAAATAGTTGAGAAACAAATGTGAGAAACAAATGTGAAAAACAAACATTGTGCGCTAGATGTGATAGCATCCCAAATCTAATAAGAAAAAAATAGGTCATATAGAATCACCAGCTTTTAATTATTCCCATTGCTCATTAAAACGGAATCAGCACAAAAAACCCAAAGATCATCTTACATTTATCTAGCAATCTCTGAGCATTCTGAAATAGCCCATTGGGGGTTTGACCTGCATTAGCTGCTAAGGATATCTGTCAGAGAGCTGAGGTAACAGGCGTGGGGTGGGGTGGGGGGAAGAGGGGGGGAAGTTTGAGGGAGTGAGGAACCCACCTGCAATTGTGAAGAAGCCTTATTGTATGACCCAGGACATTCTGGAGTAGAAAAGCCATTTTGAGGGAGGGTCTTATATGAGCTCAAATACTTGCAGGCCTTGAGATAAATGTAAACAAGATTCTCCTAACTTTTTATTTACAAGTTTCTGAGCATTGGACATTAGCCAACTCTGGACTTGATCCACATCGATTACATAGCAGTCAGACATTGAAATAGCATTAAAACAGTGAAACAATTTTGTAGAACCGTCAATTCTGAGCTAAACTTGTGGGGAACACAGTTTAGCAACTTCCATTTGTGCAGACCATCTGTGAGTTACATTTGGCTCTTGTATGCAGTGGAACATACAGTTCACCCGAAAAACACCACTGCTATGTGAGCTGCACTGCCTTCTGGTTGCTTTCTGGGAGCAGTTGAAGGTGCTGTTTATTACATTTAAAGCCCTACATGACACAGACCCCAGACCATTGTTGGATCGTCTCTCCCTGAGGGTATCTGACTGTCCTATTAGGTTAGATAAGGTGAATGTGCTGCAGGACCCCTCCCCTAAATGTTGCCAATGGATGGAAAGTGTCCTTCTCAGTTGCTACTCCAAATCCTTTGGAATAGCCTCCCACCAGAGATCAGAGATACCCCTACCCTTTTAGCTGTCTGGAGGACTATGAAGACCTGGGGTTTCCCGCTAGCATTGGGCTAGGATGGGGGGATTAATCTGGGAGGATATTTGGACTGGCATCTGAGGGGAAGTGCATGTTTTAAACAATGTTTTATGGATTGTTGTGAGTCGCCCAGCATCATTGTATGAGATAGGCAGTCACATAAGTCCTATAGATAGGTAGACAGACAGGCAGATAAGACTACTCTTGAGTTTGCTTTCTTACATGTTGTGGAGTTGGCAAAAGCTATAAACTTTTATTATGAATGGTAGAATCCGCTTTGTTCAGCCCTGGTCTGTTGGGTGAGGGCTGTGGAGAAAATTCCTAATTCTGCTTATATTAGATTATGATCATAGGATTGTGCACTTATTATCTAAACGACGTGTTTGTTTGTAGCCCAATAATTTATGAGGGTTGGTTTTGTTTTGCTGTCTTTGTTTTGCTGTCTGTTCTTTTGTTTTTTTTTTACAAGGTTACTTTTCCATCAACCATAGCAGGAAAACTGTGTGTGTTAGATATAAAGCAAAGGAGGTTATAGCTTGCAGATCAATAGCAATTTAACAGTAAATACAAATCAAAGGAGAGGGAAAGCAATACAGGAATATTCTTCAGAGCAGGAAATGGTTCTTAAGGAATGCTGTTTGCTCCACATTCTCCTCCTCACCAGCCATAAAAGTGACACAGCAGTCTCATGGCAGTGCAATCGAAGGGGGTGGGGCGGGGACTTAAGAGTTTCTCTGGATAAATCACTGTTGGGTCATTCCTCAGCGTTTTTTCAGCATTCTGTGGAGATCTTTTACATGCGAAGAATCTCTTTTTCCCCTAAAAGGCAAATAACACAGTGGATTGAGCTATTTTAAGCCTGCTAAGGTTATGCACTCTATAAAACAGAGGGTTTTTCCCTGTTCAAAATCAGTTTGAATCGCACAAAGGCTGCTTTGCACAACCATTTAGTTTCGTTACCGTTCTGTTTCTCTTCTGTCAACAAGCAGATGGTACCTTTTAATAACCCAGAATCAACACTTGCTACTTTTTCAGAAGATGTTTGCTTATTGTTTAGAACTGTTAACTCTTGTTACATTCTGACTTATGTATACATTTTGCAGCTCAGTTCTTTGTTTATAAATCCTTTTTTTATTTTTATTTCACAATTTAGTGTCATCTTCCAAATATAAAAAAAAAAACACAGGACATGGCAATGTTTTATTTTGAGACAGAGATAAGAGAGCTTATGCTTGTTCATTTCTTTTGTTCATGTTCTACCTTTTAGTTAAATATTACTATTAATTTATAGAATGTAGATAGGAAGGTAGGTAGATATACTGTAATCAACACATAGAATTATGTACCGTATTTTTCTGAGTATAAGACGCACCTTTTCTCCCCCTAATTGGGGCTGATAATTCAGGTGCGTCTT
>JANHFT010001248.1:552081-568226 GCA_032467955.1 Pseudoxenodon macrops
CCTATTTTCCTCCCCAAAAACTCAGGTGCGTCTTATATTCAGGTGCGTCTTATAGTCCGAAAAATACGGTATATAAAGTTTAAAAAAAGTAAAGGTTTCCCTATCCATGAGTCATGTCTGACTCTTGGGCATAGTACTTATCTTTGTTTTTTGGTCAAGGAAGCCAGCGTGCTCCGAAAACATTTTCTGTGGTCATGTGACCAGCATAGCTATATGCCAAAGATGTATAGATCATTGTTATCTTCCCAATAAAATGGTACCTATTAATCTACTCCCATTTGCATATTTTAGAACTGCTATGTGATGAATGAGAGTTCACCTGTTGCGCAGCAAACATGGGCTGTCAGCTTTCCCCTTGTAAATAAAATACAAAATATTTAATACATAAGCAATTTTCTTAATCAGATACTTCAACATTAAACTATTGCATAAGAGTTTTAGAGTATTAATTCCAATTAATACCTACTTAAAAAAATATTTAGGAGAGGGCATGTGCAATATAATATTACAATAATATAACATTGCTATTTATTGACATTTGTTGATTGAAAAGGAAGGAGAATTATGGAAATTGTTTGTCTAGTTATGTCTTTTGCTTGGCTGTATTCAAGAATGAGGAAAAAATGGATTTATTTCCAGTTTTCATCAGGATTCATGTTTTGCTGATCCACACTTTGTAAAATAAATAAACAGGAACAATTATTTGGGGATAGCTAATGTCTTTTTTAATTAAGATACTTCTTTTCTTTCATTTTATGTGGCTACTTTACATGGGGGGGGGCATCAGTTTGCCTCCCTTAGAGACTGGAGCCTAGACTAATAACTTCTTGGCAAGAACAAAAATAAGTTCATATTATCAACCGAAGATTTTTAAACACTTTTCTAAAGGCAACACACTCCAATTTTCCCATCTGTTATTTTTAAACCATGTATTTTGTTTTAAAATGCTATTTATACTCTTTTGACTACTTGTGCTATGATTGGCCATTCTGTTTGCCTTAGGCAAACATCAGGTTGCATATTAGGGAGAAGGGTGAATCCATGCCATCATGAGTGAAAGTTTACATGGACCCTGGTAACTTTTTTATGTCCTGTTCCTGCTCCTGTTGTATTCCCCAAACTAATAGGCCTTCTAAACTTCATTTGCCTTTCTCACCAAATCTAATAGATGGGTATGTTATGGATCTTGTTGTCTAGGATGCTACATTTGGTGAGCCTTAGGTAGTGGCCCACACACACTGTGGAAACTTACCCCTCCCCTGGGTAAGGATGGTCTCATTGCTTCTAGGCTTCCAAAGGTTCCTTTAAGATCTGGTTATGCCAGCAGGCCTGAGGACCTAGGAGACTAGTGAACTGATGAGTGACTCTATTACTATTAACACCCCTTGGCCTATTAATTTTGTTTTAACTGTTTTTATAGTTTTTTAATGTTTAATAATCATTAACAATTTTAGATATTTATTGTTTTGGTTTTATTGTACTTTACCTAGAATCACTTGCTTGTTAGAAGGCCAGCTACTGTATATAAATTAAATTAATAAAAATTAACAGTATTCTATAGATTGTGAGAGATGTCAGTTTAAGGAAATATTGCTCTGTTTTGTTTGTGCAAAACTTGCATTAGAGAATATTGATGTATTCTATACTTCTAACAGATACTACACTGAAATAGTTTGCACATTGAAACAGCTATATATTACACTTAATTTGGTCACAGTAGCTTGAGTTTAATGAACACCATGTACATCAGTACAGAAGCCTCTGAAAGTTAAGTGAATAATTAAAAAAGAGTTCAGAACTCTGTTTACTCGGTTTCATAGAAGTACTCAAATTATATCATGTTAATCATTAAGACTGCTATTTTGATTTAGCTGGGAACAAGCCCTCTCTACTTCTGAATTGCTCTGTATATCTTCTTCACTTCATATAGTAATGGGCAACTTGTGGAAGTTTGATGATCACAACTCACCCTCCCATTTTTCGAAGGGCTGCAGAAAGCTGCATGAAAGTATTACGAGAATACCAATCATATTCCTTTGGTTTACTAAGGGCTGGCAGGGAGTAGGTTTAGAAATGGGAAGCCAGTGTTTAACCACCATTCCCAAAATAAACTAAAATCATGATGACAAATTGTGGGCATTTTATTGTCAAAAGATGCCAATGCCACCCGAAGTACTAGGAAGTGGGAAGGTTTATGCAATAGACAGATCGTCCTGAAATAAATGCATTGTGCAAATGTACAAATAATGGATTGTTGAATTCATTTATTTTAAAAATTTGGGAATAATTAAATGCAGAATTTATAAAATGTTAAGCAGGGAAACAACATAGAAAAGGGAAACTTTTTTGAAACTTGAATAATGCAGTTGCTTTACATGCTTATATCATACAGCCAGGTTAATAAAAACTATACAGTCCAGTCAAAGTTCTCTCTATTTTATTTATTTCAGTAATCCTCAAAGTATCCTACCTTTAACAGTAAGAACTAGTGTTTTAAAGTGAGCCTATACAAATATATAATCAATGAAGTTTAAATATCACTCAAATAATATGGTCTGATCAATCACTCTTAATCAGGAACACAAGTGGGAAAACGTTCATTTCTAGGAGAGATAATACATGTACTTTTTAGAACAAAGTCATCTTTAATCATGAAAAAGAATGAGAAATTGTAATTAAGAACATCACATCAACAGTGTGACATGAAATTCTTTTATTAGCATTCCCACTAATTAGGATTAGTGCTTCTTGTGCTTTTGATGGGTTTAGCATTCAAAACATACTAAGAAGCACATACACTGCTACCAATTTTATCATTCCAAGATCTATTGCCCATGTCAAAAATGGCTTAAATCAGCTGACAGAGATTCCTGGGCAGGTTATATCTTAAGCATCCAGTGAACAACTACAAACCAAGTCCTGATACATCACTAAAAGTAGTATATCACTACATCATCAAGTAATATAGTAATACATTATTTAAATGTACTTTCCCTTGAATGGCTGTGCCCATCTCCTAAATTTCCTAACCTTTTATAGTCACTATAGTACAATGCAAAATTCAGAGGTAGGATAGAAGCTTCTTGCCAAAAAAAAGAAAGAGGAAGGAAAAGTGGTGAGAAATGCTATTAATCTTCCTCAAAGAAAGAGTGGAAAAGGAAGAGAGAGAGGATGTCTGTGGATATTAGCAGCCTGACAGGAAGACCAATCCACAGCATGATTGCCTGTAAACATACATACAAAACACATCTTTTTTTTCAGGTCATATTGTTGCCCAGCAATATTTGGAGGAAGATTATGAG
Organism: Pseudoxenodon macrops; assembly: GCA_032467955.1. Taxonomy (NCBI): domain Eukaryota; kingdom Metazoa; phylum Chordata; class Lepidosauria; order Squamata; family Pseudoxenodontidae; genus Pseudoxenodon; species Pseudoxenodon macrops. The sequence goes on from JANHFT010001248.1 coordinate 555,384, forward strand.
GTTCTCTAAATATTCAAATTTTCTTATGTTCACTTGGTGAGTTATATTTACATTCCAACCATGCATCAGTCTGAAGTTAACTCTTTGATAGATGTAGAAAAGCAGGAAACATCAGGTTGTACTCTCTATTTAGCACAAAGATGAATACTGGTGACCGAGGAGAACCTAAATATTCCAATCATATACCATTGATAGTTGGTGTTTGTCATCACTAAGGCCAGTATATTATTGCTAATGATTGCAGTTTGGTGCTTTTAACAAACTGCAAATTAAGATCCATTAAAAAAATTAATTAGGAAGTGTAAATGGGTGCCTCCCATCCTGACTTCCAATGTATTATCTGAACATTATCTTATGAGAAATCATTATCATTATCATCATGTTGTCACTTATTCAAGCCATGAATTTTTTTCTTCTTTTTGAAGAGATCCTTGGTTCAAGTAGGGCCAAAGCAAGTTGCAAAGGTGATAGTTGATCACTGTTTCCTGTAGCATTTGCTACAAATATTCACTGGAACTGCTTTTTCTTGAATTTGAAGAATGTGGATAACTAGACTATACTGAAGGAGCATTCCAAAATTGGGAAAATAATAACATGGTGGGCCATAATATAAAATCAAGTTGTTACTTCCCAAAGCACCTTCTTACTGACCACTTTTATATAACCCAGCAAATAAATGCCATGTAGAGGAAATAGAAATAATGATGCATTATTTCTGTTATATATATTTTTTTAAAACCATAGGTAAGCATACACATTGCAATATCTAATAAAAGAAATGACAAAAATATTCTAAACAAAGATGGTGAACTTTGTTTTGAACTTTAGGTATGACAAAAAATAAAGATGTTTTAGTAAATAAGCTTGAATTACTATATTTGGAAATTAAAGTCTAAAAATTGAGGGAAATATCTCTTCTGAGTAACTAACTCTTCCGAGTTCAGTGAAACTTTTTGTATAATTGCAGATGAGCGCTGACGGGGAAACACCAATGAATGCTCTAATTAAGATAAAAGATAATTTTAAAACGTTCGGTAGGATATTAATAACCTTTTATAGTATTTTATCCAGCTTCTAAAAATCAGGCTGTATATGAATAAAAATAATAATAATCCAACATTTAAATAGCTAGAATCTTCTGTACCACTTGTTACAACTTAAGGAGATCTGCTAATGGCTTCTATTGTTTGTGGAAAATTCTTTTAAAAGTGCAGCTGATTTTTCATGTACAAAATAGGAACTGATTAAAACGTGTTTTTATATGTGAGCTTGTTTTAGATAGTCTGTTACAAATCTCTGCAGTGTAGGGAAAGCACTAGTAAAAAGAGCAGTTTTTAAATATGTAACTCAACTGCAGTCCACCCCCTTCCCCTTATAACCAATGTTGCTGACTTTCTCAATGCATGCTGGAGAAGGATATTTTCATTATAGAGTATCAGAGAATCTTATTTTTAAATGCACTAACAAGGCTTAATCTTGCCAGCTACTAACAAGCTCACCTTCAGATCTATTCTCCTTAGTTTCTGATATCAGGTGCCTCATTAACATTAATCACACATCTGATGCAAGCTGGACTCCAGTTTGTTCTTTCTAGGTCTGTACCTTTTCCATTTATATATTTACTTATTATATTTGGATTTCATTAGGATCATGCAAATTTCTTTTTCCATGAAGAAAAATAGTGTGGGATGACAGCTGGGGAAATAAATAAACCAGGATACCCAAATTATAACAACTTGTCACAGACTGCAGCTGCTTAGAACTAAATATGAGATACCAGACCTTATTTCAATTTCTTGCTACGGTACTGAGAATTGGTTGCCTCTCCTCAATAATATCAAGCATTTTCTCCATCTTTGAGCAAAGTGCCTAATTCAAGCCAACAATCTGTTGGGATGGAATTGCTGCTTTGGTTTGATCTTTAAGATTTTGGCCATTCCAAGGTGGAAATTTTGTTTCCTTCACCTAGGAATTCCCTAATACTCCACCTCTAGATTGATCTGAAAGGTTAATTCAGTAAAATGCAAGGCTCTCTTCCCACAGGGCTGAATGCTTTTTGTTAACATAAAGATCTCAGCTCATACCAATTTGAGGAACAAAGAGTAGAAAGAAGGAACCCACATTCTAAACCTGGTCAAAAGGATTGCAACACAAAAGACAGGATTACTTGGCATGGAAAAGAGAATTCCTGATGCCAAGAGGTTAATGACGATCGTGGTATTATGTTGTATTAAACAATGTACAGCATATAGTAAAACATATGTTGTTAATTTAAGTAGTTAGTCATTACATTAAGCTTTAGCTCCTTTTGCTTTTGAAAAGGTCACAAAATAGCAGCATGTTTTTCAATAAGTTATTTAATTCCAAAGAAGGAATCATAGAAAGGAGGCCAGCATTGCCCAAGATTGTCAGTATGTAAAGAAAGCTAGGCAGACAATAGTCACTTTCCCTTGTAGCTTATTCCAAAATCTGTTGGAACATTCATGTAATTTGTTTTTTATTTTCAGTGTGCTTAATAGCCACCTAATAGCCTAATATCATGGCCAGCTCTAAAATGTCCAGGTTAAGCAAGGAAGGAGCTGTTAGACTTAAAGAAAAGATATTTCTATTTTGAACATTCTGAGCTTCATTCATTCAAGTATTTATTGTATTTTTAGTGCATTCATTGATTAATTTGCACCCAAACTAATATTTTAGTTTGGATGCAAAACTAAAGCATAGCACACTTTGTTTAATGGAATACAATTCCAAACACACGTGGAGAGCATTACAGCATATTTTTTGCTCATTTTGTTTTTGGAGTTCTTAACAACAGGTTCTATGTTCATTGGAAAACCTAGTTCAATATTTTTGTTTACATTTCATCTCTACAGTAGGTGGCAAGTACTCTAACACTCTGTTTGTTATAATTTCTCTTTCCCCTATTTTTTTATTTTTGAAACATCTCACATTTTCCACAAGTAAATTAAAAAACTTTACAGACCTAATAACAGAGCCAGTTTGGTCTAGTGGTTAAGGCCATAGATAGAAACCAGGAGATTATAAATTCTAGTCCTGCTTTAAGCATGAAAACCAGCTGGGGGATTTTGGGTCGGTCACTTTCTCCCAGCCCAACTCTTGAGTTTGCCAATAACTCTGTTGTTGTGGGGAAAATAGGAAGAGAGAAACTTGGAAAGAAGCTAACTAAACTAGACATGGGAACAAAGACATTATTTGGGGGGGGGGTGTCATAAAAACTAATAGGAAGCCTTCTCTCTTCTGCACAGAAAATAGTCTGACTGTGTATTGAAGTTTGCTACTACTGACTTTTCTAATTGAATGATTTCACTACTTAAAGCAATCAGGCTGAGTTATTTTGTTTGACAGCTGTTCCTATCACAAGTTGTTAGTAGAGGTTCAGCTTCAGCTTCGCATTTCAAGACTTCTAATCAGACATCAACTATCTATCTCCCAAGAGTTCAGTGGAAGCAGTACCGCCAGCATCATTCACTTTATTTCTGTGGGTTAGACAGGAAAATAGTTTGAATCGGAGCAGTAACCCCCATTTCTCGCCCACTTTTTCACTCTATGATGTCTGGATTGGACCTAACTGCAGTAGCACAATGGAGAAGATATGCTAGCCCAATTTATCTTCTTCAATTTTCTTTAAACATCTCCTTATCCAACTTATGCTACCAGCATAGTGAAGGAACTTGTGTAGCTTTTTTTTTTTAAGGCCGATGCAAAGAAAAGCCTTTTATTTTGCTACATTTGTTCTCCACTCAGCATATTAAGTCACCAAATGATCTCTTCCGTAAAGCCTAAAGAAATCAGAACCCTGTAATATATAATGTTGCCTAGTAGCCTGCTAATCCTGCTTAGCGGCAGCGCTGCATGTGAGGTCTAGAAACTGGAAATCTGACACGGCAGGAATTCCAAACAGACTCCTCGAAATACAAATAGCCCCTAGTGCATGGCATGTGCTGCAGGAGAGGCCGAGATGGTAAGAGTTTACATTGTCTGATTTTTGTAGCCACACGTTGTTGATAAAGAATAGGAGGAGACAGCACCTTTACAAGAGCAACTCATAAATAGTCTGTGTGTGGCATGTGCAAGGATTGGATGGCGGTTACTAAACATCTGCTTTGTACCATGAGGTGCAAGAGTCTTTCATGGACATCAGCAGTAACAAGCAGAATGTGTTTCCTTTTAGCATCTATGTTTTCCTTTAGCAGTTTGGGACCCTGACGTTTCTAAATGTGAAAAGCATGGTCCTCTTCTCTAAATGTTATTTTAAAATTACTAAAACCAAAGAAATTTGAGAAGAAGCCAGTCTATTCTAAAGAGTTCCAAATTGATTTCAATAAACTGTAGCCAATAGGTTTGCCCTTAGATAAGTACAGTTGTGCACATACGCACAAACATCTAATCCAGGGGTGGGTTGTGAATATTTTTGCTGCCGGTTCGCTCAGGGTCATGATGTGTGTGCACGTACGTGCAGTAATAAAAAACTAGCTTATGCGCATGCGCATGAGCAAAATCCAAGATGGCAGCACCCACAGAGACACCGATGGAACTGGCTCCATGACGTCACCGCAGAGTTATTACCGGTTCTGTAGAACTGGTAGGAACCCACTTCTGATCTAATCTAATAAACTTTATGCAGGTAGAAATGTTCTCGTATATAGATCTAATTTCCTGACTACAACTTCTCTTGGAAGACCCTGCTTTCAAATTCTCTACCTGGTTCCTTACTAACAAATGATCAGAACAAATTAGCAGAAGCCTTACGAATGAACAGAAAGAGCCCTGGTGGCCCAGTGGTTAGAATGCAGCTTTGCAGACTAACTCTGCCCACTGCAAGGAGTTCAATCCTAACCAGTTCAAGGCTGACTCATCCTTCCATCCTTCTGAGGTCAGTAAAATGAGACCCCAGATTGTTGGGGGCAATACGCTGACATTGTAAACTGCTTTGAGAATGCTTTAAAGCACTATGGAGCGGTATATAAGTGTTATTGCTATTACTGGGCATTTTCTGTCCCACAAAAGGACTTTTCTCTACACTCTGAACTTGGCTTATTGAGTAAAAATAGTAAGCACTGAGGACATCAGAGATTTGTGCAATAGTTTGTCTAAGATCCTTTGGGCTTGGGTTTTGGAAGAAACTATCTCTTGACTTTGTATTATGCTGCTGTTTGGCTACTTGTAATAGAGAAGAACTACATTTGTTGGAACAACAGGACAAAGTCATTGAACACATTCCTCCCTGTCAAAATGATAATGGCAGAGTTCTCTTTGAAAACACTTACTTATATCCAGACACCTGCAAGTTGTTTATGGAAGGTTAAGATCTTATGGAAGATCTCTGGCAATGTAAGGTCTGCCTCCCACCCCTAACATTTATCTGCTTCCTAAGGCCCCCAAAGAGTAAGATTGGAATTGTTCCCTCATGTCCTTAGCATATGCCTCTTATGTAGCACTTTTACAAAGCATATAATGACGATCGGTTCGACACTGGCAGAGTGCTGGGTTTTGCACAGGAGTTCTCTGCGGTCTGGTTCTCATTAAGGGTGTAAATCTGTTTCTGGGCTACAGGCAAGGACTTGTATGATTCAGACTTTCTCTACACCGAGAGTCAAGTTCTGTACCATTGGCAACTGTTATCGCGGGTAAAAGAAATAAATACTGTAGACTTTATTCTATGATTTGAAGTAGTTTTACATTAGATTAGAAACTATGGGATAGCATATATTTACATCAAGAGTAAATATCTCATATGAATAAAAGAATTCTGAACAATGTGACTATGGAATTAAAGGATTCAAAATTGCATTAGAAATTCCAAATTACATCTCAGTCCAATGATAACGATAAAGGAAAACTTCTCAGTCAAATTAAGACACCTGCAACCTTGCGCCTGGTCAGGTATCTATTTTCTTTTTAGTTTACTAAAGAGAAATGATGAAATAGGGTTGAATTGAACTATGAACTTCATTATTTCTGGAGCATCTGTAGTTTACAAAGTATTTCATAAGCTTTGGTGAGATTACCTCAAATTTTTCCTTTTAGAAATGGAGGCCTGAGCATAAGAGAGTAATGCAATCCACAGCATGACTCCATGATATGGCTTTTAGTTAAGTCCACCCAAGAACCAAACCTTTTCTGCTAGACTGTACCAGCAGTAAGCTGGGAATAACTTATATTATTTTTAACTCATAAACCTCAGTCTTCAGGTACAAATAGTTCTAGATGTCCTTGCCCACTTTTCTAATGATTCTGTTTTATATTCTCTTGCTAGTTCTGATTTTGAACCTTTGGGGAAGTGACCCAGTTCAAATGATTGGTTTTTGTACAGTAATGAATATATCAAAAGCAGAACAAGCAAAAGATTGTTTTTTGATTTTTGTAGCCTGAGCTAAAATCATACCTTATCATTTAAACTTGATTGCTTTTTAATGACTTTTAAACATTTGAAATATATGGTTTGAGAAGATACAGTTGAGATGCACTTTCTGGAAGACTGGTTCTTATTGCTAACATCCAGTACCATACAAAATCCATGTTTTGTTTTCCTCTTCATTTTCAAGACCTTGAACAAGACTAATTTTCTGAAAATCTGAATGGGCACACTTTTTTAGTTGGTCACATATTAACCTGAAATAAGAAAAAGACATTTTTTTTACTGTTTCCTTGTTAATGGATGTATTTACCTTTGACAAGAATACATTATTAGAGGAAGATGCTCTTAAAAGTGAGCAAATAAGCAGGAGGTGCAGATAATGAAAGCAAGTAGCTGGAAAGAGGCATTCAAGGAGATGAGGAGGGACACTCTATCCCTGCTCTCCTCTTGGGGTTGAGTATGTGTAAGAAAAGATGTTGTTAGAAGTGAACAAAAAGGGTGTGTATGTGTGTGTGCATGTGTCTGCGCGGAGCATATAATAAAAGCTAGAAGCTGAGAAGAGGCAAGAAATGGGATAAAGCCAGAGCTATTCTTTCAACAAAGGAAAGATGAGTTGATTAGCCTGGCCTCCTCCTGTGTCTCTCCAACTGTAGGCACTGAGTTGTTTTCAGTGGAAAGCTTCCTGTATCAATTGAGCTCCTGCACATAAATGAGGACTGTAGAAAACCAGGATCCTCAGCCCATGCAGAGTTTCCCCAGATAGAAGGTCTCTCTATTCAGATAGTTCCCCTCTATTCATGGAAGGGAACGGAAGGCCCTAAACATATGTACCTAGAAGAAAGAGCCAAACACTTAATGGCATAGGACTATGCTCACATTCATTTTTGCTATTTGTTCTAGTGCTTTAGGAGGACATACATCTGTGGAATTCCTGGTTACATCAGGGGTGGGTTCCAAACTTACCTTGCCTGCGGTTCGATGCCTCCCGCGCCGCGTGGGCGCGCTTCCTGCGCACCTAGTGCGTGTACGCATACGCAGTAAAAAAAAGCCCTGAAAAACATTTTTAAAGGCCAAAAATGAGATGGAGACGCATGTGCAGTGCAGGAAACTCGGTTTCTGCGCATGCGCAGAAGAAGAAAAATCAGAAATTTTTTTTCTCTCCAAAAAACATGTCATTGCCCACATAGCAATAGAACCGCCTCCGTGACGTCACCAGCGGCCTACTACCTACTCGGTAGAACCGGTCCGAACTGGTAGGAACCCACCTCTGGCTCACATGTCCTAGTTGCTTGTACAAAGGATCATACTTGCTTATCCACTAGAAGCAAGGGAAATGCCAAGAGCCTGAGAGACTAACACATATATGAGTATCTTTGTCTTTACACTCTTGCAATAGTTGCTCAGTTTCAACAACTTCACCTGCCACTTTGCCTGCCAGGGTAATATCACTGTTACCTTGCTTCGCATTGCCAGACGATATGGGCAGCTGATCGAATTGACAAATTATATACGCTGGAGGCTGCATCAGTTTTCCATTTGCTCTTTGGGGTTATTAAATTTCCCATATTGTTAAATCTTCTGTGACCTATTGGAATTCCTAAGGATAGTTTTTCTTCTCGTTCTTTTCCTTATGGGGAATGTTCCTCACATGTTTTCTGAGTGGCTGGAGGTGCAGCAGACATTTTGGATGGATCCCATGGGTCACTGACTTTCTGCCTTCCCTGTTGATCTGAGAGAATTGTGTACCCTCCAAAGCATGGGTCACTGTGGAGGCATGAACCGGGCTTCTGAACTCTGGGGCCTGCAGGAGTCAACAAAAACAATAAGAGCCAAGAATAAAATTCATTAGGACCTCCTTGGAGATAGCCGTTTTTGCAAAGTGAAAAAGCAGTATTGTTTTTCCTTATGTTTGGGAAGGGAAAAGTAAGACACACGTAAGTGAATTCTCAGTCTGTATGTGTGTTTTTGGTTTTTTTTTTTTAGGAAAAGTAGCAACAAGTAAGGCATTGTGTAAAGTCAAATAAAGGCAAGTATAAACATAAAGTAAGTTTATATTTCTGTAGCTATACACTTTTCTCAGACTCTCTCCTTATTTTTCCTTTATCAGAAAAAATAAATTAAATTAAAATAAAATGTAATAAAAATAAATCTCTCACAGCTATTGCTCTGCTTTCCATGCTAAGGTGACAGACCCACTTTTTCCATGTCTTGATATTATCATGTGCCCTTTCCTCAACTCTTCCACACTGCTGTCCACTATCAATTAAAACAGAAAATGCACAACTTGAAAACAAGACTGCATATGTGAACACAAGTCCATTTCAGCATCAACGTGATTTTGTGACATTTTTGGAAACAGCAGCTTAGTTTCTATATTCACAATTTTACACAAAAAGGAATTATATTTCAGTATAAACATATAATTTAGCCCAGTTGTGGCTGTTGGGGGCTGTCTTGGCAAGATTTCAAAATCTTTAGAACTCTGACAATAATTTTCACTATTTCTTCTAACAACCTTTTAAAAAATTAGTCCTTCTAATTAGTGCAAATTTAGGGAGGATAGAAGAGGGTTAATATCCTCTCTCCCCAAGAGTAAGAGAAATAATACTGTATGTTTATTTCAAAAACACCCTAATTAAAATCCTTTTTCCCTTTTTCCGCAGTCTGCACTCAAAACAGTCCATCAAAGTAACTTCTGTAAATCACCTTCTTAACACAGCAAACTGTAGTTCTGTGTTAGTGACATTTTTTTCACTTCTTCTCGGGATTAGTCATGAGACTTCAATTAGGGCCAGTATGTGTATTTATATCTTATTTTTATCTTAATCTGTCAACAAACTTTTTTTAGGCCAGCTAAAATTCCCCTAAAGTCATCATCATCTACAAAAAAAATAAGGGGGGGGGGAAGCAAAGCAAAGAAAATACTGTATTGTCAGTCCAACAAAATTAAGAGAACTTCATTTTACTCATATTGGCTGAAGGAGCTACATTGCCACGTTTGTTGTTTCAGGCTGATCATTCTGGATATTCAGACTCTCACTACAATTTAGACAAAGCCCTTCAAAAAAAAAGGAGTGCAAGGTCCATCCTGGGGGTATTCCATCTAGTTTTAGTCTATTTTGTTGCTTAGCTCATTTCATCAAAAAGTGAAGCAACATTTAATGCTTCACTCATATAGTTACAACGTCTCATAATTCTCCCTACCTGCTAAGACTCTAGGAGTATATGAAATTCCTCCAGCTTCCGGCACTCACCAGCCTGAGTTAAAACCATGATAACCTACTTCTGTTGCTCAGCACTTTTAAATGCCATGTTCTGGCATGCCAAAATAATAACTTTTAAAAAGAAGAAGCAAATTGCTGATCATTCTACTCTTATCTGAAATTGCACATTTCTGACCCTCATCTTATTTGTCTAGTGATTCGTGTCTGTGCTGTGCTCCAGACTCACCAAGCATTGTTTTACATGACATGAAACATAATGTGTGTTTTTTCTTCCTGCCGGACTCATTTAAGCCCATAGGATAAATCACCAAACATAAGCAACACGCAAACATTATCTGCCTTGAAATGAACCTGTGTTCTCCCACTGGAATTGCTTAGTGCAAATGTTTCCTGTTTAAAGTGGAAAGAGAAAGAGGAAAAATTCCAGGCCTTGGACTTTGAGGGCTCCTGTACTCCCATGAGATTCTTCACTTTAAAAACAGAGCATTATAAAAGACAGGCCCTCCCTGTTTGCTGTGAGAGACTCCAGACCAAGTGCTGAAGGTCTAAAGCCACCCTCCGAGATGCTGAATGGACTACAAGCCAACATGTGTTGTGGGAGTTACTGCTGCCACCTGCACTACTGCAATCACATTTCAAGACAATCGGTTCTCTTTCTATCCCCCAATTTGGGATACTTTCTTTATGATTGAAAGCAGCATTAGACCAAGAAGGGGCTACAGGTAGTCCTTGCTGTTAAGTGAATTTTGTCCCCTTTTATTACCACCTTTCTTGCCACAGTTGTAAAGTGAATCACTGCAGTTGTCAAATCAGTAACACGGTTGCTAAGTGAATCTGGCTTCCCTCTCTGACTTTGCTTGTCAGAAGATTACAAAAGATGATCACATGATCCTGGGAAATAGCAACCATCATAAATATGAGCCAGTGGCCAAGCATCTGAATTTTGAACACATATCTATGGAGAACCTGCAACAATTGTGTGAAAAATGGTCATAAGTCACTTTTTTCAGTGCCATTCTAGCTTCAAATGGTTTAAGTCAAGGACTACCTGTATTGTGTGCAGGTAGGTTCTTTCCTTTATTTATCATCCTGAATTAAGTTGCGAGCGAACCAATATCTTGCTTATTTATTGACTTGTTTGTTGGTCAAGATTAGGTCTGTTTGCTCTAAATTTGGGTGTGCTGTGTTGCTATAGTTTGCCAAAATGCTTAGTTCACAGCAGCAGCTAAACTGCAACTTTTGAACTAATTACAGTTTCTGAGTAATTTCTGACTGCATTGATTGACTTGTAGATCATATCTGCTGAATTTTCTGAGCATATCACCAAGTTACTGAAGTAATTTAAAAAGAAAAAAAATATGTATAATTAATAAATAGTACAGAAAAGTCATTAAAAAGATTCTTCTCCAATATAATGCAGGCAGCCAACATCACAGGGATAATAGCACAATAGAAATGTCTGAGATAAGATTGTCAGCGTAGCATTGAAAAGACATGGATGACAAGCCTGTACCCTTGGGGAGCACATTTCACGTGACAGTAATCTAAGCTGGAGTTAGCTAAGATATGACTGACAAGGTCCATCTTTATCAAGATGGCTGTGTCTGACAAAACAAAAAACAAAAAAAGGAAGTATACATTCCACCTGCACATTTAGCAAGAAAGCCAGATCAAAGAACCATTTTAAGCTAATTCTAAACTGCCAACAGAGACTCAATATTTCTGCCACTTTTCTAGAAAGGAGAATTGGTGCTCTCCTTTGAATGACTCTGTAGCCCAAAGTTCTAGATGACTTGAACTAAATTGGTTTTTTTATCCAGATGGAACTCTAACAATGCATAGCTTTTGCATCAAGCATCAAGTAACTGACCACAAATTATTTAACATAAGTAATTACATTCAAACTCCCTTCCTTCCTAGTTTAAAAAAATAATAATAATAATTCTGGTCGTGTGTGCGTGTATGTGTAAAATAATGTGATGCATTGGTTAAAATACTGCACTAGGAATGGGAAGACCCAAATTTTGGTCTATTTTTGGGCATGGAAGTGATGGTGATTTGGGATAATTGGTGTCATTCTCTAGGAAGTCTAAAATCCTTTCTCTATGGTTCATAATGTTAAATGAAGACACCTTCATCCTGTAGCTGATTGATTTAGGTTGATTATCTGTCTTTCTGTCTGTCCATCCATCTGTCTCATACTCACTTTGAATCTTTGCCCACTCGCTACAGCTCCCTTGCCTCTTTTAGAAAAAAATTCTGTAAGTATAATATTCTCACTTTTGCTTAGGGTGGATTTGTCTTATACTTTCTAAGCATCTCTGCTCCTAGGAGAAGCTCTCCCTTGGCTATTCTCCAGTGCTTCACTTTTTTCTTTGGCAAACTGGATCAAATGCATGAAACGTAATTGCACAAATTACATGAATTGCACAAATTTAGCAGAAGAATACAACGTTTGAAACACTGTCTGAGGTTCATGAAAGAGTGGAAAATATGACATGTCGGATCTGACAAACCTAGCACTAAGACATGAACTCTTTTGGTTTTTCAATGTTTCAGTCAGCAAGTCAGTTCAAAGACATCCAGAGTTCTTTCTGTAACTGAAAAAGCATTTCACTCTTCAGAGAACAGTTCCTAATAAGTCAAACTTTCTTCATGTCAGAGTTGACATCTATATACAACACTTCTATATTCCATGTATCATTTGTCCTGGCTTTAGGGATAATACCTCTTTAATGTAAATCCAAATTTGGGGCAGAAAACCTTTAGAATGACCCCATCATTAACTCTCCCCTGGTAGTCCATGGTGTGAGTTTTCCAATGATCCACATCTTGTCAAATATAAATTAATGCAAGCAAGTTGAGAAGCATATACAAGATCATACATATACCCACAGGTTACATGGTTGCTGCACACACACATACAGAAATATTATTGGCAGCTAGCTCACTAAACAGATAATATTTCCTCATATCTTTAATATTTTTATGGGAATTTCGTAATTGTGGGCCTTCAAGAGTTTTATGGACTGGCATGTTTGTTGCGAGAACATGGACAAATCAGCTTTGAGGTGTGAATTGCACATGAGCTTTATGGGTTGCTGGGATACAGACCAAACTCATCAATATACCTTCAAGCTAGACAAGACACAAACATGCTTTATTAAAAAGACTTTACTTTCTTACAAAAAAGAAAGTGCTTTCAGTACAGTTTTGCAAATAAATCGTGAAAAGCTCGAA
>JANHFT010001248.1:568405-582150 GCA_032467955.1 Pseudoxenodon macrops
CCCTTTCTGTTTCTCTTCCTCGGCATGGATCTGTAGAACCAATGGAATATTTAACAGGGCTACGGATAGCACACAAAGAAAGAGATCTTCCCTACTCTCCTGCAAGCCAACCTGCAGTTCATCCCTCCAAAGGGAGCTACCTTCATCCACCAGATGGCCCAAGAGCAACAGAGTTATGGTATTCACAGTATTTCCCACCACAGCCAGTTATTCAGCACAAAGGACCTCTCCGCCAAGATGTACCACCATCCCCACCACAAGGCCACAGAGCTCCACCTTATAACGAGGTGGGCAGAATAGGACATCGACAAAGCACTCCCGATCAGTACCAGTGCAGGTATCAAGATCCAAGGCAGAAGGACTCTGTGACTGCAGCTGTATAATTGAAAGCTGGACTGTTGTTGATATTTTATGGCTGACTTCATCTTACAGTTAGTCCCTCTGAAGTCATTTCTGCACTCTCAACTTATAGCATATTCTAGAGTCACCCACCCATTATTTTGCCAACATACCAGTAATAAAAACAAGCTTTATATTTCTTCAGCGCTGGCTGGGTGACGCTATGAAGATGCTATAAGTCATTCCACAAAAAGTGCTAATTAACGCTGGCCAATCTATGACCAGAACATGTACCCAGCTGTATTGCAAACTCATACAAATGGTACATGACCTTTAAGTATTGAAGAGTAAGAGAGTTTTGTAGGTTTTTTTAAAGTGCTTAAACAGGATAGTAGATAAAGACTCAGCAGTATTTCTACGCACATCACAAAGTGCCACTCAGGGCTATTTGCAATTACACAGGCACAAAAAAGACAGTCAAATGGTCTTGTGGGGAAGGGGGAGGGAAAATGATTTTAGAAAAGGAACATAACAAATGCTATTGAGGGTACAATCCATATACAGGTCCTTTACTAAGACTTCCTCTGAACTGAAGAATTGGAAATATTCTGCAGTATCATTGAGATGTGTTCCTTTCAAAGTATGACCTGGAACTTGTTATTGTCCTCATCTCGGAATCCTTTATGAATATTCTTTTCAGCTGCTTATAAGGATGCTTCAGTTCTGAAGCAGTTTTTCTCGTCGTCTTCTCTCTGTTTTCTAATAACAAGAGCAGATGGACAAATTTAAAAGATGCCTAAGGTTCACAGAGCACCATACAGTGTTGCATTGTAAAGGTTTCTGGAAGGAAATACAAAAGGGCTCAGTATGTAGTTTCCTACCTCTGATTTCACAACTATTAGAAGATTTAGTTCATTTGTATGCCAATGGAGCATACACTTAATAATTGTATACTAGGATGGAATTATCAGTTTCTGCTCTGGTGATATTTTACTATTATTTGTTTCCCGAGTTACAACTCCAAGTCAAAAAGGTTGCAAGATAGTTGTGGAATATTGTGTTTTTAGGGACTCATTTTTGCTAGACTACCGTCCTTCTCATGGCCCTATCAGAAAACAAATTGTTTTACAGTGTTTTCAAGCCCTTGGGTAACTATTACACTGCTATTTGTTAGTTTACTTGTTTAAATCACCTGTGCAAAGCAGCCCTCGGCTAATCCTAGAGGGCTTCGCAGAAGAAAGGTTTGTTAAATGCCAAGCATTAAGAATGCTTAGATCTTTGAGGGCATTGGAGGATTCTAGGTTTAAAAAGGAGGAAAAAGAAATAATAATAGTATAGTTATCAAGTGAGATATTTAAGCATAACATGGGTTCCACTGAGGTAGAACCATGGTAGGAATATCTAGGATGGAAGAAAAGAGCCAGGTGTCAAAAAATCAAAATGGCAGCTGCAACCAAACAATCAAAGCTGCCATTTGGATGGTTTTGACCCCCTGCCATTGATGTCCTGAATCATAGTGTACTATAGTTGTGGTGAATGTGTCTAGAAGAAAAAAAGAAGGGAAATGACAAACTTTGCACATTTCTGTAAAATGCAAAGGTAGTTTTAAATTCTCACGATTTTTGTGGTTTGCCACTTAAGACTAATGAAACTTCTGAGACTTTCTTCAGTCTCTAAAAGCTTTTCTAAAAAGTCTATAATAGTTTCAGCATTTCTTTAGATTCCAAACTCTGACTGGGGACTTATTTTAAGTCTCTATTACAACTCTTTTCCTTCCAAGTGAAAGATCTTAGGCTTGCCCAGAGAAAAGAATCGAAAAATCCTTGGGGTTTATTTTGATATGCAGCAAATTAACAAGATTCATTATAGAGGTCATCTAATAATTATTATATATTGCTCAGAGGGGTCATCAAGCAGGCAGAGCCATTTATCATTTAGCCTTTCTGAAAAGGCTTCATTCCACCAGGTACCCTCAAGAGATTTGGCTTATAGAGAATTCATTATGTACACAAATTTGTATTACTATATTTTAGAGGGTCAGTTTCTCTAGTGTCCCTGAAAGAGTCAGCAGCTTGGTGTGAATGTAACCCTGATTTCTTATGCATTCATATTCAGAAACTATGAGGTACTATAGTGATTTTGAATCAAGGTTGAAGGTCATCTCCTTTTTACAAAAGTACCTGTTAAATATATGAGAACATGGGGCTAAGGGGAAAGCCTCCAATGATGAGAAATGGCAAGTATGTTCATTTTAATAGGGGAATGTCACCAAGAAGTTATTTTTAACACACATAGTGTACGTGTGTATGTGCACACGTACATATACACACACATCTATGTGTTGGATTTCCCCCCCTAAAATGCAGAGTTTTATGGACATTCAAAGGCCAATTATCTATTTCCAGTGGATGAATTTAATTTCAACTGGCCCCGAATGATTAATCAAGAATTAATTGCAAGGAATTGCAAGACTACATTGATTCTTCCCTCGAAAAATCTATTTATATAAATGAACAAATCTTGTTCATGCCATTTTAAGCAAACAGTTAATTTTCCCTACCCACCTCTATGTAATCACGTCTGAAATTGATGACTTACTTACTTTTGTTAAGCCGACATTTTCAGAAATCCATATTGAGTAGAACTATTACAGGGTGGATGGAAAAATTGTATATTGTGAACACCAGTATATAGTGACTTTGCACATACATGTGATTCAGGCAGACAATTTCTTTTTATATCAGATTTTATTTTTCTGGCTAATTTGTCATCCCACAATAGATGGATTTCTTAGCGTGTAGCTACATAATATCATATATAATATTTATAGCTTATGTGCAACAAGAAACACATCCAAACTCAACTCTTCTCTGTTTGGAAATGCCAATGCTTTCTTTTTATAATCTCCTTGGTTTTAAAGAGGCCTCAACATAATCCAGAAGTGATGTTGGTTGTGTGATTTTATCTGTGAGTAAAGTTCCCTAGACTAAATTCAGTTTATGTTTTCCTTAATTGCTGTGCACAGAACAGATGTGGACAGCTATTTGAATAGAAATATTCAAGAACTCTAGATTTTGGAGTAGCCATTCCAAAATTGAAACAGATTTTCTTTCTTCTTCAAGGATTGGGCCTGTGCTTCTGATTCAAGTGTAAAGCCTTAGATTTATGTTTTAAAAAATCCATATTCTTAAATGAATAAAAATGTGGCAAGAATGCAGTAGATGCAGACAAACAATCAGAAGTGAAGTGAAACTATTTTAATAGGCTTTTTTTTTTTTTAATGGCCATAACTTATAATGCAAAGGGCTCCTTGGGTAGTAACAACAAATGTTGATGATAGTGGCTTTCTCAAGCCTAACCACAATTAGAAAAAGCCTTGGAAGACAAACTCCCACTTATAAATCAATGCCTTATAACCTTACCCTACCCTTTACAAAGATAACTGACAGCATTTCAGGAACAAAGCAAACAAATCCAAACTGGATGAAAAGAGTCTGCCTAGGTTATTTATGGTTTTGAGGCTGGTGCTCAATTGTTCCTGCGCAGCTGCAATTCCCACCTGAAAACTCCCATTGACTGCAATGGCCCAGTTTGATAGAGCAAGTCAGGCAGGTCAAAAGTAGATTTTCCGGGCTGTTAATCTTAACTAGTAGCGTATTAAACAGTGTCCCTTTTTTAGATCAGTAAGGGAATTTATTCCCTGTTACAAAATAATAGATACAGCACAACACTATAGAGGTGTTTTGTGCAGGTGCAAGAAAAATGAAAATTCTTGGGTTGAGTGTGAGAAAAAAGTGCAAAAGAATTACATGCCATCCTCCTGAGTCCAGAAAGCCAGGATTCTGACTTGGGAAAAACAGGTGGATGTGTTAATTGATTTCAAGAGGTACGTGTTCATCAGAGAACGGTTGCTTCTCTGAAAGAACATGACGGAAACTTTCTCAGCACCATATTGCAGAAAAATGTGTAGCACACACTTACATCACAAGGTGCTATAGCTGATGGGTGACAACATACCCCTTGCAAAAACATAATGAAAACCAGCATCAGCCATTAAGAAAATCGCTGTTCTTTTTCCCTTTGTAGGCATACCTTTGGGCAGCCATATCAATTCTCTAAATAAATAAATAAAAATATTATTGACCAGCAAAAATCCATTCATATTCTGCTATACTTTGCATTCATTTGCTTTAAAAACATACCAGCAGGAACCACTTGAAAACTGGCTTTGGGAGTGTGGATCCCTTTCTAGGCAAAAGACCAAATGAAACCTTCTTCTATGCCTTCATTTCAATCTCGCTTTCCTGGAAAAGAAGGAAGAAGACACAGGAGAAATTGTCTAATAAAGTAGGAAAGCATTTCCAGCTTAACCAAAACAAAAACAAAAAAAAAGGCTAAGGAATGTGCTCCTTATTGGTGCTTTCTTTAAAAGCTTTAAAAGCTGGCTAAAGATTGATTCTACAAACAAACTTTGTTCTGAAGAGTTGATACACCCAAGAGAGAAACATTCAATTGATAATCATATATTGTGGTAGGGATGAAAAGTTGCTAACAGTGGGCAACCAAACCTGAATATTGGGCAAGCAAGGCACAGAAGATTGCTCAGAATCTTCTAAAGTACCGGTAACTAGAAATACCGCTGTACTGACTATCAAATTATTGGTGACATTTTTAACAAGCCTGAATTGGATATGTAACTATGACAACATTTGGAATCCCAAAAGAAGAAACTAGCTCTGATTACCTGAATGAAAATGGTGGCTGAGCAATATAAAAGTTTTAGGAAAGCCCCCTTCTCCAAATGTATCCCAAACTCCTTATCCCAGCTAAAGTTCAGAGCCAGAAACAGTTTCACATCCTGCCTAGTTATGCCTAGAACAAAAACCATTCTTTTGTGTTATTTCTCCTAGTGAGAAATGTTCTATAAATCCACTTATCTCTTAGGGGAGCTCATGCCTTCCCAGATCAGGCCCTCGTTCAGAAAACCTGGGAAAACTGGGAAGATTATTTGTGCACTTGAATGCTGCTTGTTTTGACCCTCAGCATACAAGCCATCCATTTCAGGTTTATTTTGGGTGCAATTCTATAGGCATCAGTGGTGGAGCTATCATGGGAATTGCTCTGGTTTGCACACTGGGTGACCTTTCTTTTATATTTAGATTTTTTAAAAGAACAAATCTATATTTCTGTGAACTGAAACATTAAAAGTTTGGGGAAATTATTGGGGGGGGAGAAATTTCAGAGATCATTAATTTGAATGTAACAAAATTAAGTTTGAACTGTTTTGCTTTGTTATATATAGAGATATTGAATGCCATATAGATTTTGGACGGTTTTATTTTGCATTAAAATAAAGCTTTGAGAATAAATGCCTTTTGTGATTTTTGTAAAAAATGATTTTTTTTTAATGTGTTTTTTCCCCCCAGCCTTAGTCAGACCTCAACAAAAGTCTGTCAAAGAGAAACTTGGTTGATGATGCAGGCAGCCATGAACAGAATGA
The DNA here is from genome assembly GCA_032467955.1 of Pseudoxenodon macrops. Lineage (NCBI taxonomy): Eukaryota > Metazoa > Chordata > Lepidosauria > Squamata > Pseudoxenodontidae > Pseudoxenodon > Pseudoxenodon macrops. Next base: position 574,245 of record JANHFT010001248.1, read on the forward strand.
GACAACTTGCTGCAGCCAACTCTACGCAACCATCTTGCCACAGACATCTTCACTGGGACAACTTGCTACAGACAATTAACGCAATAAATGTTATCCCCCGTTGACAAAAATGGAAATAATGCCAAAAAAACAATGGTGGATAACATTTATTGCATTGAGTTATCCCATGTACAACTGTCCATGATAAGTTGTCCCTTGGCAAGCTGGTTGTGGTGTGATGGCCGCGAGTTGTCCTAGACCCGTAATGGTGAACCTATGGCATGTGTGCCAGAGCCCTCTCTGCTGGTCAGATCTCCATGGCGTTTCTTTCGTGAGCTTCTGTCTTCCTGAAAATGACAAAACAGAAGCTGGCGAAAGAAAAAGATCTTACTTCTAGCCGCAGTGCCGGTGTTGGGATGCCCCGCCTCCTGCCAGCCAGCCAGTCTTCCAGTCTCTGCTGCGCACATTCGCGCATATCTTTCAGTTTGGCCATGTGTAGGTGCAGTTTGGGCACTCGGTGTCTAAATCTGCACATGCTAGACCCACTGTCCTAGATCCACTGTGACTGGCACGCTTCCTTCTCATGTAGGTTGCAGGCTACATCCAGTTGAAACCTGGCTCTTTAGAACTCCCATTCTGACACTTCATATTTCAAAGAACTCTAGCAAATGGCAACAGATGCTAAGTACACATATTTAGTAGTAAAAGCACCTGAAGGGACTGAGGCTTCCCATCTGCTCCCTGATCTTTTTTACCAGGAGCAGGTCTGCTTGTTACTATAAACATATGCAATTTAAAAAAATAGATCGCTATGTAGCAACTAGTTAAAGACCTTGATGCACTGTGACCGAAACTATACTTTCTCTAATAGGTAGAATGAACTGATAGCAAAATCTCAAAATTGGTTCATGAGAATATTTTCCAGCCTCTCAAGAAAGTGACTGTATTCCGTACGACATATTTCTGGATTTAAGAAAAACCAAGACGGACAGAAAGACAGATAGATCTATTTGTTTATTTAAAATATGTGAGTACCTCTTCCTGTAAAAAGCAATTTTCAAAGTGTGACATTTGACAGGCTAGATTCAGTTAATTTTTAGCAGATAATAAACAACAGTCTATGCAAACAGGAATTTTGACCAGAGGTTCTGCAGAGAATGTTACTTTTCTAACTTAATCCATATAAGTAAAATGTTTTAGTTTCCTTCTTCCTGCGAAAACTTGTAGCTTTTAGCACAAAACTTTAATCCCTCTACCACTCTGGAAGGGGGGGTGAGAAGTAAATTTATATGGGCTATGGAAGGAAAGGGTTTTTTTTATGCCATGTCTATTGTACATACAAATCTATGGTTTGAAATGAGGTAAAATGAGAGTAGGCTGCCATTGGTAGGAAGTGAACAGAATATATTTTAGAGATAAAACTCTGTTGATTAAATTCTTGGCCCTTTTGAGGCCTGGGAGAAGGCAGCGTGTAATCCAACTCTTCTGTTAAAAATATGATATACAGTTAGCCCTTAACTTACAACAGTTCACTTAGTGACCATTTGAAGTTACATCATCACTGAAAAAAATTACTTATGATCATTTTTCGACACAGCAGTTGCAGCATCCCCATGGTCATGTGATTTACATTCAGATGCTTGACAACTGACTGAAATTTATGACGGTTGCAGTGTCCCGAGGTCATGGGATCCCCTTTTGCAACTTTCTGACAAGCAAAGTCAATGAGGAATCCAGATTCAATTAACAACCTCGGGACACTGCAACTTAATAACTGCAGTGATTCACTTAACAAACGTGGCAAGAAAAGTCATAAAATGGGGCAAAATTCACTTAACAAATTTCTCACTTAGCAACATAAATTTTAGACTCAATTGTGGTTATAGGTTGAGGACAGTACAGACTTTCTCCCAACCCATCCCACCATAGCCCACCCCAAACAGGTCATAAAACACGCCTGGTTATGTGATGACCCACTTTCTGGCCAGGCTTCATTATGGTTGTAAATTGAGAACATCTATACTTGACATGCAAGAAATTACAAAGTATCATAACATGTTTTACTATGTATGGTGATGAATATGTGTAATGTATTATAGAAGTAACTTTCAGGCTTTCATTTCCAAGAAACAAGACTTCATATATGTTTCACCCTACCGGAACTAGGTCTTGAAGCTGTCTCAGCAGGGATATTAAGATATGCATACCATCTAACGAGAAGCATGAATGAAGAACCGGCTATTTTAGGCTGAGGCAGAAAGATGAAAGGAATAGCTCCATGGTATTTTATTTGACACAAAGATCTGAAAACAGTCTCTGTGCCATGGCATCAAACAGAAGAACGAAGAAGGCCAGGATGCATCTGCACCTCATCTCTGCCTCCAGAGCTCCCTTGATGTGTGCTGAGACGGTTCTGTCTTCCCCTCAAGCAGTATGTGGGCAAGCATTTGCCCAACAGGGGAACTGAGATTCCTTTGATGATGGACAATCTGTTCCCTCCCCACTTCGATAGATCAAAACCAATGCTGGCCTGGCCTGGCTGGAAAGCTAAATGGAAGGAGGGAACAGAAAAAAGTTGCCATATGTGAAAACACTAATGGAGTGATGTGAGGAAGGTAGCCTGACATGCTGAACAATCATATGCTAGCTAGCTGCACAAATCATCTATCAGGAGAGTTTGAAGATTTGATTCAAATCCACTTTCCCACTTACTATTGGATGCTCCTGAATCTGACGAGCTGTGTCTTCTTGCCTAGTATGCACATACTTGCTTTCTTTCCCCCAACTGGCTTTCGGAATCTATTAGCTTAATTTGATGATCTATCTCAGAAATCTCACTCAAATCAATTAGGAGATTGAAAGTGAAATTTCAAACAATACAAATTAAACTGATAGTTCAAAGCTATTCTGACTTGACTATCTTCTATTTGAATGTTAGTTTTTTCCCATAATACATTTACGGTTAATACATACAATGCAAAGATAAAGATGCCTATTCTACATATTGCTGTTCATGGCTATTTTAGGCGCTTTGTTCATATAGAAGGTTTTCTTTCATTTTCTGATGGCAAATGCGACATCATTTCTAGATCAGCTCAATTTCGTTTTGGTCAGCCTCACCCTTCTATGGAGGCTGTTAGGAGAACATGTCTCATGAAACACTAAGGAGGCTGTCTTGGAGCTGTCTTGGCTTTTCCTTCTCACAAACATTTTTACCTTAATAATGGTGCCATTAAGAGTTATTTCTAAACATTTTAGTAGCCATTGATTTCTGCTTGTGTCACACATGAATTTGGAATTTTGGAGTTTTTGCTCTTGATTGTATTTCTGTTCCTTGCCATGCTGAAAAATTGTGGAGACCTATCCATGATGACAATAGACACCAGAACTATCCAATGCTCACACACTAGAGCACTGAGAAGTCATTTTTGTTTCCCACTGTCCTAGAATATCCAATGGGCATTATTTTTGTGGCACTCTGGAAAATGTGACCTGCAGTTCATAACTATAAGTCAGGGTTTTTAAAGCTTTATGGTGCTGTGATCTTCTAAAATGATACATAGATATGTGCAATTTTCCTATTATTTAAACTAAGAGTTTCTTCTTCATACTAGAGAGTGTAGCAGCTCGCCATCTAGCATCAAATGGGTTCCTTCTTCCCTCTGCTCAGGGTAACTTTCTGGGCAGAGATATTGTATGAAGGCCAAAACTTTTAGTTTGAGGCTTCTCCTGGGATCTCAGGCAGTCTTCCATTTAAGGCAGCCTGTACCACACTCCTTTCTTGGCTCAACTTGTAGGACCAGCACCCTCACTATTTCCTTCCCTTCCACCATTTCCAAGATCCTTGGCCTTCCTTTGTGTTCCAGATGTGGGCTTGGCTAGCTCTCTTCTTGGTAGTCCTATTGCAGGTTAGGATCACAAGCATTCCTGATACCAATACCTTCTCCTTTCAAATGGTCTATGTCTCGCTTCTGAACAACTGCTGAAAGTCTTCCCTTCTCTGTATCATTGCTTCCAACCATCATAGTGTATGGATTCCTCAGAACACTGATGGCTTATGTATGCTAAATGGAGTGCAGACTCAAGATCAGTCATGGTTTCCCAAGGGGTTGATATTGCTTGGGTAGAGTGGAAGCTGCAACACTACTTCCATGTTCCTCCCATTCTAGAAGGCCTGCCACACCACATTCCATAATATCCCTCCCACTTTGCCTGCAGTTGTCAGTTCGTTTAAACAAATGGAAAAGTTGGACTGCCTTCCATTTTGCCACTATCCCCCCCAAAGAATTTGAATTCAGTCTGGGAATCCCTGAGACAGACTCTTTTCTGGGATTGGTGAGTTGTATGTCACGTGGGTGTATAGCGCAGGGGGTTTAAATACCAGGAAGTGCACTGGGACAACAGCTTTGACTATAATCTTCATTATTAAACAGTGTTTGTCAGTTCATGCCCGAGAACAATTAAAGACCTGTGTTTGACTCAACTTGGTTTCACCTTTATTCTACTGGAACCTGATATATGGCTTATTTTGGGGGTAGATGTTATATTGGGTGCAATATATGTGTAAAAATCAAACTAGGAGTTACTTTCAGGGTAGGTTGTATTTTTGGGGAGAAATATGTAGTTTATAGGCAAGCAACCTGATGCCTTCTGGATTTAGGGCCTCCTTCCTGATTACTGAGCAGACTGACAGAAACTGAAATCGTAAACATCAAGCGTACACCAGACTGCCTACTGAATCCAGGAGATTTTAATGTTTAAGGCAAATGACAGGATGACGTTCCCATTCTGGGTACAAAGGCTGGCTGGATTGCAAACTGAGCTATTCACCACAATAGATAATAAAATAATGTTATCTGCTTATAATAATAATAAGTTAATAACAAGGTAGCTAACCAATACAGGAGAATTGCATGGCATCCTATAATAGTTTTCTTTTGCCTCCCAGCATTTCTGCCTTCTTTTGATCTAATGGGAGGGCCAGCCTTATTAGGTGGTGGTACACCACATTAAACCTCTAGAAAGATGGCATTAATATAGTGAAGAGATACTTTTTGCAACCGTTCCCACCAAGTTAAGGGCTGAAGCTTGGCCCTTTACATCAGAGTTTCTAGGGATGTAGCAGTCTTGAAGGAAAGTTGTTACTCATGCTCACTCAGTAAATTCTGTGTCTGAAAGAAAGTGCATTTCTTAAGGCATCTGTGCAGTGAAATATAATTACAAAATCAGACATTTGGTGTGGATTCTATATATAAAACTATGCCCTTTGCCTTCAACATACAATAACTAAAACACAATATCAAGAAGCAATGAACATTCAATATTTCATATTTAAAATATGTTTTGTGAGGGAAAACAATGGGGCATAGAAATGAAGCTGAAAGGCTCTCAAAGGATAATGCCAGCTTCTGAAAGATGTTAGCGGCATTGTCATCCAGGTTTCAAGGCAGGTTTTTAATTTTCTCTTATGAAATGTAGCACTGAGGTGAATGTTGCCATGAAAATTCATTAGAAGGTGTGGAAAAAAATAAAGTTGCAGTGAAATCTCTTCAGGTTGTTTTTTTTCTCGGCAAACTTCTTGTACTTGTTTGTGAGAAGGATGACTTGATATTCTTGCTAAACCTCACCTACGTCAGATAACAAAACAATCAGAAATTATGAAATTAGAGCTTCCTTTTCTATAGAGCAGCACTTGAGAAAATGCAGCATTTGCTATAAACAGAAGCTTGAAAATGTGGCTTTCATTGTTTTTTAAGGTTCTCACAGCACATTTGTCACTTTGACTCCAAACTTGTTAGTTTATTCAAGCTGGAGTAGGGCAAGAAGCAAATGAGAACCACGGCTACCAGTGTGTCCTATTTAGCAAGGAATACAAGTTTTTCTATATGACCAAGTGAGAAAGTGGCGTAATATGCCTGAATTATGATCTGCTGTAAGATCTATTTTGGAATCTTTGCCATCTACCCAGAATACCATCACCCAGTTGTTAAGGGAAGTTCCTCACTGTCATATCACATAAGAGAAACAATGGTCTAGGTTGTTCTGCAAAAAATGCTTTCTGCTGAGATTTTGGATAGAAATGGAAGAAGAGAAGTTACGGTACTTTGCAATGCATTGGGATGTAGCTGGCTTAATAAAATCACACTGATATTTTATTAAATCTATATGCTGCCTAATTCCTAGCAACTCCAGTTGTATGTCATTATATATCATTTTAGTTATGATCTGGATGTAAAAAGCAGAACTGAAAAATATGAGAGGGGAGAGAGAAAAAACAGTACTAGTGTGAACTTGTATCCAAATACTGAGAAGCAATAATCACCGCATTCCCATAAAATCTGGAAACATATATTCTGCATTCAGTTGTGGACTGCCATTGGATACAGGGAGCATGACAATGATAATAAATTTGAATAGTTCAGTGGCAGGGATCACCATGGGATTTTAACAACAGAAACCAGCTCAATTTCTGAAGTTTAACAACATGAATTTACGAAGTAAGGGATACTCATCCAGATAGGGGGAAAAACTGAAGTCCAAAAATAAAAATAGATCATCTTACTTATGGCAGGGATAATAGTACAAGTGTTTCTGACCTTTGGAATGCTTTGAACTTGTTAGATAGTAGTGGGGTTGTTCATATATTGCAATTTTTATACCTGGATTACAGATCAGATTTAGAGCTGTTTTGGTCTGGTTGGGACAGATAGGAGGCAAAGGGTCATCTACCCAGAATATCCTACCAGCCTATCCTACCTGCTGCCATTTATATATGCCATTTAGCTAACTACTTCCTTAATTCTGATAAACTGACAAGAAATTAGGGAAGGTGTAATTCAACATACCTGAAAACATTGTCTGCAAAACCTAGTGGAATCTATGCATGGCCCTCAGATACTGATTCTCAATTAAAAATGGCATATTCCCTAATAATTTCCCCACTATCCATTGCAATAAAAATGAAACAAATTATAAAGCATTAATCATTTCCATGCCCAACACACAGTGGTCATAGAGATGTAAAACCCAGGACAATGAAATCATTTCCATCAGCAACTTTCCATTTATTTCTGGATTTTATTCTAGCTCACAGTCTTGGTATGAGAGAGAAACATGTTCTCACTGGCACATTATAAATTCATTCCCAGTATGGATCCCATGTCCTTTATCTGTGACTACTTTCATTGGATTTAAGCAGCGAAAAATTATTAGGAGAAAAATTCTTTGATGAAGAAATACAAGAAGACTGAAAGGGGAGGATGAGAACTGATGTGATTTGAGACAACCCTTCCATCCTCTACTTTGAGTTCATTGCAATAACCCCACATGCCCTCATACCCACAAGTCTGTCAAATGGTCCAATCTCTCTCTGCCATGCTGGCAGATGCCCCCACCTTGTTCCGGTTTGGTGTGAAGACAAAGGATGACTTTGGCTTACTAGAAAGAATGTAAACATGGCTACATGTCTCCAACTCCACACTATACCTCCTCCCATTTTCCCACAACAGAAAAATGCATAGTAGAATAGCTGAAGGTGTGGCAGACCAAAATGCAGGCCTGACACCTATATTATGAACAAAGTGTTGTCCGGATCACTTCTTATACCTCCTTTCATATACATAATTCGTATCCATCCTTCCTGTTTTTTCCGATTTCAGCCATATTATTCCCTTTCCATAATTCTTTATCTTTACTCATTTTATTCTTATACATAAACAATATCACTAAACGCCCTTAATTTCTAGTCTCTTACAACAACCTCAGTCATTTACCATATTTTTTCATATCTTTTCTTTTGTGTCTTTTTTTATCAACATTCCATCTGTGTTCTGTTTTAATATGAGCAATATATACCGTGTTTCCCCGAAAATAAGACAGGGTCTTATTTTCTTTTGATCCCCCAAATATGGCTGTGGTCTTATTATCG
>JANHFT010001248.1:582250-596081 GCA_032467955.1 Pseudoxenodon macrops
ACTCTCAATCTTACACGGGAAAAGACCCGAATACACCAAGACTTGCATACCTATACCCGTGAAAACCTACGAAAACATAAAGGTAAATCAGGCATTATACATGCAGAGAGGCCAATTTGGGAAACAAGTGTCCAATTTCCCCCACAGCCCATGACAAAATGGATATGAAACATAGCAATCCATGAAGGATCTGCCTCCAATAGCCTCAGCTGGTCTGTAGGCAGAGATGGGTTCTTACTGGTTCTATCTGGTTCTATAGAACCGATAGTAACTCTGTGCTGATGTCATGGAGCCAGTTCTGTCGGTGTCTTTGTGGGCACCGCCATCTTGGATTTTTGCTTCTGTGCATGCGCAGCAGCTAGTTTTTGACTGCCATATGTGCACTCACGCACTTTGCATGTGCTTGCATTCGAGGTACAACCCTGAGTGAACTGGCAGTAAGAAGATTCAGAACTCATCTCTGCCTGTAGGAACTTGGATAATACTAGTCCCTGATTTATCTTCACTAAGATTGTGAAGGACCATTTCTACTTTGGGGGAAGACTTAAAATAATATTTTAGTTAACATAAATCAGAGGTCATAGCTAGCTTTGTAGGTTGTTTGTGTGCTAAGTTTGGTTGAAATTTGGTGGGTGGGGCAATGAAGGGCAATTGAATGGCTCTGCCTGAAGGAGATCTTTGTTATGTAGAATAGACTGTCCCAGGCCTTAATAGTCCATTATCAAAGGTGTGTGTGTGGGGCTGAGTTTTTGCCTCTCTTGAGTTTCTACTTCTCTTTTAGGGGAAATATTCTGCCTTCTTAGTATATCCTAGAATATTTCATTTTTTTTAAGGAGGGGGTGGGTTTTAACTTCCTTTTCCCAAAAAAACGTGAGTGGGACACACATGTTATTGACAAAATATTAAAATTGATCAGATCAGGGAGACTTAATGGGTGTGTTTAATTTTTCTGATGCAAAGGGGAAGGCATTGATAGAGGCAGTAGAAGGATTCCTTCAGTGGCTCCCAAAAGCAGAGCTTTCAACCATGAAGGTCTAGCAGCCAGGGCAAAAGTTCTGGAAAGAAATTTACAGTATCCAATTTTTCTATGCCTATTAATTTCAGATGTCAGATATCACTTTCTGTGAGCTTCCAGACAGGTTTCACGCGAGCACAAGCCCCAAAATTCTTCACAGCCATGGTTTTTCTTTAAAGTTACAGGCTGCCCATTTCAAGGGTTGTTTCTTGAACCTGCCCTAGCTCTTACTTTTGTGCATCCAAATTGAGGTTAGCCATTGTGCAATCCAGGCTATTTAGTATTTTTAAAATTACACACAATGTGCCCTGGGACTTCTACTCATGAGACCACCAGTGCAGCATATCCTGCTTTACTGGGCAACTGGGCAGCATCATTTGTGAGTCACAGTCAGAGCTTGGGTTTTGGAGATCTCTTTTCTTCTATCTCTTCAAGTGAGGGAATTGCCTGAGTGGGGTGCATCTCCCCCATGGGATTAGCAGGGAGATATGACTGCTTGGGCTTTAGTGCCAGAGCAAAAATGAGAAGCTTTGTGTGGAGGTAGGTGAAGGAGATAGTTTCAGTCTAATTCTGAATGGTGTGTGTCTCTCTGTGTGTGCTTGTGTGTGCAGCTACTTTTAAAATACAGGCAATACAGACATGTTGGACAAATTTCCCTCTCACCAGACAGAAATCTAAGGTGTTCAGAACTTGCTGTGGCAACCACTCCCAAATACAATTCTTACATGAATCAATTTAACTGATCAGTTACAATTGTGAATGAAGCAAAGAAAGAAAACCTTACAGTGAATTTCCACCCTCCCCCATAGTCTTTCCAGCTGTCCTCTGGGGATTGAAAAGAGTCTTTTGGTTTTTACTTGTCCTCAGCAGAAAAGGGAAGAGATGCTGGGAGTGCCTTGGTTTTATGTCCTCTGTTGGGCCCCACTTTAGAGTTTTCTGTTCCTGTACAAGAAGTGTATCCCATTGACTGTCAGATTTCCAGGGAGCTAACTTTGTAGGTTTGCTAGCTGATGTAATCTTTCCATGTTCCATGTGGTGAGTTTCTGTCACTAGATGTGTCTTATTTTGTTCTGGAATCATGTCTTTTGTGTTGCAAATGGGTGGGTGCTAACTTCCTACACCCAAGAGTGCATTCTTATTTGTATATCTTTGGAAGAAAATCCCATAGTTTTCAATAATGTTTGCTGCCTGGTAATTATGAATAGCACTCAGATAGCACAAATACAAAAAATTAAAACTGAGAACTCTGGCAGCTCTATTTCTGACACCACAAACTAAAAGGCCTTTTGCGTTGTATTGCCACAGTCAAGGGAGTTTCCCATGTGAGATCGCTCCATAAACTAATAAAAGGAAGGCCAGCAAGTAACAAAAGGTTCAGGCTATTGAGTTCTAGTCCCTAAACATTCAGAGGACCAGCAAAGAAACGCATTCAACTTAAAACAAAACAAAAAGAATTAATCTATTTTCCCATTCATCTTTTGTTTATTTAAATATGTGAGTTATGAAAGCATTTATTAAAAAAAATGTCTACCAAGCATTAGCAAATGGACCTCTTCAAATTAACAAACTGGTTCAATTAAGCAGGCAAAATGAGTTAAACAGATCAATGAACTATATAAATTAAGATCAACTTCTTCAGTTCAGAGGTTATGTACATGCTTATCTACGGCAGCACCATAGCTTAGCTTCCTCGTGGATGGAATCCAAAGGTCTCATCCTTAATGGGGAAACAGGACCTTTGGAAGGCAAATTGGGAACTGAGTAGATGGGCCTGAATGGCCCAGTCTTCTATCACTGGGGGGAGCCAAGGCTTCCATTTCTGAAGATGCCTTCAATTGTCCAACAACCTAGGTCAGCAGTTACCAACTGGTGGTCCATGAACCGCTGGTGGTCTGCGAGAAAATTTCGGTGGTCAGCAGAAAAACTATTTGCCTTTTTTATATTGCACTAAATCAGAGGTCCTCAAACTACAGCCCCTGGGACAGATTTGTGGAAAGAATGCTTTGTTTCTGCAGAGAGTCTCCCTCTTCATGGTCTTTTGTGTAGGTTGGAGGGGGACAGAAATTCCAACTTGGAGTCTGCTTCGGCCTCCTAGTGTGGGGATTTGGGCAAAGGCTGGAGGGAAGCACCACTGGTGGCAAAGAACCAGAGGGCCTTGTTCCAGTGGAACTGCATCATGGCCTGGAACTGGCTGACCATCTCAGCCTGCTGAGGCTCCAGACACTGCCACCTGGCCTTGCACTCCCACAGATCTTCTCTCTGCTTGGAAAGTCTATGCTCATAGTCCTCAGTGAGGTGCTTCTGCTGAGCCTCCTTCTCGGCCAGATCCAATTTGAACTGAGCCAGTTGTTTTGCCAACTCTTTCTCATGGTGGCTACTTAGCTCCAACAAGTACTTCCTGTAGGGGGCCTAAGGAGCCCGGGCAGGGAGGAGAGGAGTGGCTGGGAGGGGGAGGGATGAGTAGAGGCTGGCGAGGTGCCTCTCAACATGGCATCTGCTTGGTCACGCCCACCTAGTCACATGATCCACGCCCACCCAGCCAGTCATTAGGCAGATCATATTAGTGGTCCACAGGATTTAAAATTATGAATTTAGTGGTCCTTGAGGTCCGAAAGGTTGGGGAGTCCTGGTTTAGATGGCAAGATCATAGATCTTGAAGACTTGAGTAGAAGGAAAACTTGTTCCTGATAAGTTACTAAGGTTATTGCACTTCTATATCACTATACCATCACCATTATACCAAGCTCTCAGATTTTCCTCATGATGTCCTTGACACATTCAGAACTGTGAAACCTCTACAATAAACTGGATGGAGAAGATAGTGTAATCCAATACATCTGGAGAGTGTCAAGTTGGGGAAAGTTGAAGAAAAGCTTATTAAAGATTATATAATAACATTATCCTATACTGACAATATTTACATTTTAATTAAACAATATGAAGCAGACAAGTAATTTTGGCAGGAAGTTCTCTGTAGATATTTATATTAATTCAGGTAGGTAATGGTAAACCTGTTGCCAAGACTCAGTTCTCTATTTCTGCCTCCATGGATTCAATCTGGATATTAATTCTGATATTAATCAAGATAGTGCTATCTAGTTCAGATAGCAAATTTAAACAACAGATTTTCTCCACTTGTTTGCTATACATATATTTTCAAAATAGAAGTTATCTTTATTTTCATCTAAGTGTTTTTAATTATTCCCCCGCATAATCTTCCTTTCATTTTTTTCATACTCATGCTTAAATATAGGGAATCCTTAACAGCCGGGCTAGTACTGTGTGTCTTCTCCCCAAATATCTTCCAAGGCTAATCTGCAATCCATGTGGGGGAGTGTATGCATGCATATTTATGAGGATTGGAAGAAAAGCAATGTTTCCAATGTAATCAGCCAGTTGAGGGGAGTACTAATGTGCTAGAACAGGGGTGTCAGGTTCAAGGCCTGGGGTCTGGATCCAGCCAGCAGATTGCTTAGGGCCGCCTGGAATCAGCAAAGGACCGGTCCATGGTGCCTCTGCCAGCAAAAACGGAGCTCAGGAGGGCTGTGGGTGGCCTGGGAGGGCTCAGGAGGGCTGCAGTTTTTGCTGGCAGAGGGTTGCAAGATGCCCTCACAGCCAAAAATGGAACTCAGCAGCCTGTTTTCGAGGGCAGAGCGCTCAAGCCACACAGGTGCATTCAACATGAGTGACATCAAGCTGGCCCCGCCTCCCTGGCCCTGCCCCTCCCAAGATCAAACACAACCCTGATGCAGCCCTCCTTGAAATCAAGTTTGACACCCCTGTGCTAGAAGCTCGGATATGTTCTTTAGCATCTGTCCTTTCATTGACAGCAAGATATTGCTGTGAGGAAAAAATGTGTTGATGATGTTCATTAAATAGAAGTCTGTAGGGAGTGGCGATCTGTACATTTTAAGCATAATGTCGTGATTCCAACTGCTGATGGAATTCCTCCAATTAAAACTCACCTTGAATACAAATTGTTTACAATAATGGCATAATTACTGTGCACTGCTAGGCCAAAAAAAGTAAAGAAAGTAAATCAGAAAGTAAATAGGAACAAAGTGGATTCCTGTGAAAAACTAAATCACTTTTCGCATAAGATAAGCTGATGAATTGATGAAGAGCTATTGGTGAACCACTCAAGGAAAATTGTTGTCAACTTTGGTATTTCATAGGAATATATGGCCGTTCTTCAATGTCAGAGGTTTTGTGCAAGATGTATTTTGCACATGATATTGGCAGGGATATGAGCTTTAAGGGTTGAAATTTACCAGGAATTGCTGTCATGCTATAAGAATCAAAATGAGGAATTATTTCAAGAAATCATGAAAGTAAAGGATGTACTCATCGTTATGATCAAGAAAATAAACATCAATACATGGAAAGGACAATCTGGATATGACTGAAGAAACAAAGTTTTTTTTTTAATAGCTTTAAGAAACTTGTTCATCTTTGTTAGAAATGTGCAACATTTGTGGAAAAGTGAATACACCTAACAAAACAGCTCATTCCAAGGACTATTTTTCTGTTTCATCACCATTTTTTATTCAATCCTTATATCTAGCCCAGGAATGTTCAAATCATAATTCATAATTTATTTCATCGGAAACTTCAAGGCTATTATCCAATGATTTTTGTTGTTTTAGGTAGATTTTTGTGCTTGCTTGAAAAAAGCTTCAATACTAACTTGGACAAAGCATTTCCACAGTGAAAATTCCTACAGTCAGCTTTCTCAAATAGAACAATTTCATGATGTCTACCTCATCCAGAATATAAACATTACATTGTAGGCCTATAAACACAGGAAAGGTTCAAGATGAAAATGAATCCAGGCTGGTGCTGTTTTGCCAGGACATTTCTTTTCCTAACAGGATATAGTGTTACAAATTTTGGGCTTGTGCATATTAAAAGAATTTAAAATGTCACTAGGAACATGAAATTCAGAGCACAAGGCCACATAGCAGCAGATAACATTAACTGGAAGCAAAACAAATCTAATTCCAAAGAAGAAATATTTGGCTTGCACATTCAAAGTATGCTGAATTAGTGGGTTATGTGGAGTTTTTGTTGCTTAACAAGTTACATATTTAACTGAGGGAAAGATATTTCAAATTATGAGAAAAAGAAACAGAGAAGAGAGTGCACTTGGCTTGAATATGTCTTTGGCTCTCTACAAGTAAAAAAATTCAAAGGAAATACAATTTTGCTAACAAAAATCATGTTTCTTCCACTTTCTCCCATTAAGATAATGGTACCTTTGCAAAATGTACCTTTATCATAATTACCTGCAGACCAGGGCTAGTGTTTGTGAGCATTAATTCTCGCACCATTTTGCAAAATGCATTTATGCATAATTTTAGTTGGTATGATTTTTCTTGAGGAACACAGCCATCAAGCCCACTCAATCAAACAAAAACAATGCTAAAGACTATGAATCCTATTTCCTCAGTGTAGTATTTTATGAATTTTCTGCATTATCTTTGTAAAATATATTTATTTAATGATTGGGTTCTCCTCCTCTCTTATGAGCAATCATTTTGTGCTGTTCATTTATAGCAGCACATAAAAATATAAGAAAGTGCTGAATACATAATTTTTATTTTCTCTTCAAAATATATGCCTCAATCAGTAGAGAAGGTTTTCAATTTGCTGCTAATATTAGGAGTCTCATTACTCCCTAAGGAACTAAAGCTGCTTGCAATTTTTCATTGACAGAAATGGAATGTTTCTCAATGAATGATTTCAAAATACTGAGACCTCTGACAAGAACCAACAAAAAAGATGGGATCTCCATGTCCCAGGATATCTGAAGGAAGCCAAGTTGGGGAACGCTGCTTTTAGGACACAAATGTTTGTTTTCACATCTCATAGCAAAGAAGCAGCGACTGGCTGAGTTCTGATGTGACCTATCAGATTTCACCCTAGTTAGGTGGCTAGAGAAGGGAACTGATGCCAGACTAAGAGTAATCAGGGGACGCAAAAAACCAAAAAGGATTTCTTCTGTTTTATAATCCCTGAGTGGACTGTGTCTCTTCAGAAAAAGACTATGAGTTTCCCCCGAATAAATGCCCAGGCATACAACATGTTTACCTGAGATGAACTAAATCAGCCCAACTGCTTTGGTTCACACAACAAAGTAAGCTAAAAGCTAACCGTTGTGCAAATCAGGCACCCAACAAGATAGGTGCATTTCCCCCGCCCCCTTTAGTCCACTTCGCTTGTAGGCTGCCTAAATCAACACCAAATAAAGAAAAACAACCTCAGCCTGAACAAAAACAGGTTGAGATTGAGAAGGGAAAGATAAACAGTCTAGCGACCTTAATACAGCCATACACAACCCTCTTCACCCCTTATCTTTCCACTCCTTGAAGATCCTTTCATATAATGCGGGCGGAGGAGGAAGGAAGGGCTATTCAGTGGGAACACAAGAGAAACCTGGGGGTTCCCGGGGCTTCTAAAGAGGCTGACATTTCCACCACAATACACACATGTATCTATTTAATGACTGGCAAAAGCGGCCTTTCTGAAGCAGAGCTAAATATTGAGCTGTGGGCAAGTGGACGCCCTTCCTCTAAACCGAGTGGAGCAGGCAGAGAGTATAGAAAAGACAGGAGCAACATTGCACAAGAACCACAGTAGGGCAAAGCGGGTCCGCTGATCCCAGGAGCATGCAAGAGGCGCCAGCGCTTCCCCGAGAATGCTTCCCAGTCTCAAGTGGCTTTCCCACTTAATCCCTGGCTGGCGGCCACTCTTGAATCTTAGCCCTACTTATGAAGCCGTCACAAATTGCTCTTCCTGTTTCTTATGCTTATCCGTCTCTGGATCCCTGATTGCCTCAGACTTCCACATTTTATGGTTATGCCCTCCTGAAGAGGCCCAACTGCCCAGCTCCGCTGAAGCCACCACAGTCTACCAAAGGGTCTTCCCTGCCCTCGTGCTGCTATGGACATCAGGGTATTTGGAGGTGTGACTCCACCGATTGGTTGGTTCACAGGGAACTCTGTTCTACTACTACTATTATCATGGTTAATCCCAGCCATAAACAACAGTAGCTTGTATAGTAGCAAGTCCTATTACAAATCGGGCCAAATTCTTAACACCTTACATTTTGCTACTCATCACTGGAGTTCATGAAATAATAGGAAAAAGTTTGAAATTACCTGTTACCTGGGATGGCAGAAATTCAGTCATAGTTGACAAGTATTTAAGACTGCCTACCCACTATCCTATTCAGCGCTGCTTTTACTATTTAATAAATAAAGACCCCGAGGAATCATTGTGGAGGATAATCAGACATTCTTTGTCTTCTCTCCAAATATTCAATAGCAAATTTTATCACATAAGAAAAATAAGGGCTAAAAAAACCCTTTGTGTTTATCCACAAATTTACCTTGTTTGCATATTTCTGTTTACCCTTGGTTTTTTTTTTATTGCTCTGAAAAAAATCTGAGTTTCATTTCCTATTATTTTTTGTGCGTGCATAAAGGAAAAGGAAGTTAGGGGTCTTTGAAAAACAACAGTAATTTGATTGGAAAAACAAAGTGATTTGCAATATGGGTCAGATCTGGGTTGCAAAAATATGGCTGACCACTTGTTGGCAGCAAAGAATATCTCTTTAGTATCATCTAGTGGTCACTCAGATTGTTTTAGCTATAAATCCTAGTTTGCAGAGTGTAAATTGCAAGGATTTGTCACAAAACATGGACTAAACGCCTTCTTATTCTTCAACCTATGCAGCTTATCCAAAAACTCCCAGCTGCCTCTTTTCAAATGGGATCTTTTCCAAATGTATTGGAATTACAACTTGCCAACTGCTGGGAATATTGGGAACTCTGATCCAAACAGGGCTTGAGGTTGTGGGAGCTGAACTAGACTACACTAGACTACTCAAGTCATTTATTTGTGAATCATAAACTCCCCAGAATCAGTCCTTAACTACCTACCGTAGCTAGCAAAGCTTCAGGCAGAGAATGTGGTATAGTATAAAAGAGAGAGAGAATCTAAACAGTGCTTACAACTGTACATCCTGGGTCAACAGAGGGCTAATTAGAGAAGCGAGACAGCCAAAGGTCAGGCTGGCTGGGAATTCAAAAACACCAGATGGAGAAGCTCTTTGCCCGCATACTACTCTGGATATATTCTACAAACTACTATTTAGAAATACAGACACTAAATCTGGGAAGGGTCTGAAATTAGATAGAGCTTTCTACAATAGACAGTGTTTTCCTGATCCGAAATGCTTTGCTACTGCAGATGTCATTTAGTGACAATTGGAAAACTATATAATGATGAAAATCAGAGTGAGGAGCCCAGAGCAGGCCGCCTAGCTTCTTCCAGAGGAAGGGAAGGAGGCTGGATAGGCAGCCTCCTTCTGTTCTGACCTAGGGGTCTCTTCCGTGCCTTGTACAGATGGAACCAGAAGGGAAGGCTGTTGTTGTCATCATGAAACCTTGAGGGGAAGTTCTTGTGTTATGATCTGTAATAGCATGCCCTAGGTTCCCTTTGGGGCAGCACAAAAGGACTCCAGCCAGTATTTGTCCTTTCCATCGAACAAACCCCAGCTGTGCCTAGGTAATGATGGAGAGCCAGGGGAGAAGACAGAAGACCAGCTTTTCCTCATTCCCAGCCTAAACTAACTAGCAGCATTCCTTTCTCCCTTTTGCCCAAGAAATTATTTTTTGTAAAGGTAAGTTGGGGCTCAACCTGTCTTGCGTCTACATTTAGAAATGCAGCAGTGCAACTTGTAGCTTGAACAACTGGCCATCCTCATATACTAATTTCTGTGCTGCTGAGATTTTAATGTCCCTTTGGCGGATCTTCTGGCAGGCACTGCCTAACACAGCAGAGCGTATCTTTATAGTCTCCAAATCCAGGTCTCCAGCAGAAGTGCTCTCATCAGCTCAGCAAGATCTCATCAACTATCCCCATTATCTTCCTGTCTATACCTATCGCGGTGGTTGGTCATGTGCAACTAGACCGTAACACCTGTAAATCCTAAAGCCATTTCATGAAAAATAGTATTTCTGCGGTATAAAGGAAACGTTTATTTTTAAAAGCAGTTATTTCTACTTTACTGAGATACACAACCATTTACTTTATTTATTTATTTATTTATTTTAGGTTGGATGCTGCTGATTTCCACACAGCTGGCTTTATTCTCCCTCTCTTCTCCCCTCACTCTTTTCTAAAAATCAAATCCACATGGTGCTAAAACCTTGGCTTCCATTTACGTGTAGTACAGAAAACATTCTTGAATTTCATTTTCAGGTTGTGGTACAGATGGAACGAGCTGAGGTGTGTTACAAAACAGAGTGCCAAGAAGCAACTAGCAATGCCATTTAAAATAAATACAGTGTAATTCCAGGGTGCAGTTTACATTGCTACCAAGTCTCTTCCAAGCAGATGTATCAAAAGTTTACTCTGATGCTGAGTAGGCGCAGAATAAAAAATAAATAATCAGAATTAAAATATCCATTGGCATTGTTTCAGACAGCCAGGGGCATGTGCCTCTGAAGTAAAATTGAATAGTAGCATCATTGATATGGGACAGTTCAGGATTAATTTCAGGCAAAAACCTTTTAAAAATAGTTTAGTTTTCTAGCAAGGACCAAGAAAAAGCTGGCATACATTTCAAAGATGTTCAGCTTGATTTTCAAATGTGCTCAGAACTAGTAATTCCTGATGGAACCGATTATCCTTTGATGCAGTCAGTACCTTTGAAAGTCATTGTAGCTTTATCTTTAGTCAGTGCCTCTGTGGGACGGGTGTGTGTGAACAAGGCTTTATGCATTCAAAACAAAAAGGCTGAACAATATCTGATTAGCTGTTGCTTCTTTATGTTGAAATATACAACAATGCAGAAAAACAATAACCTGACCGTACCTATAGTCATACAGAGGTTTTAAATTTTGTTTTATTTCTAATTGTCTTTTTTATCCCTTCCTGAAACAATAAGGTACTTGTCAGATGAGTGTCCAATTAGTAGCTATAATGAGTTACAATAATATGACAACAGCTTCCATTCCAATTCCTTAGCAACTGTAATTGCAGAGAGAGATCACATGTTTCTTTTGCCCTCAGAAGAAGTTGAGTTTATGCCAAGTGATATTTTTAAAGGAAAATACTAATAAGCTAAAGAGCTAGTATTCAGCCATCAATGCTATGTTAACAGCATTTGTGCTAGGAACCAATGGTAGAGTGCTTTTAATGCATGAAAAGATATTTAGGTTGCATTAAAAACTCTGCTACCCAGTGCCCATTCCCTCTAGGATCACCCTATAGAATCCACCACAATCAAAGAACGCTAGGGGATTTCTTAGGTCTAAAATTAATCAGGCAAGTGAGCTATACTTTACAGCAAGAGACTCTGGAAACTATAGTACGAAGAGCAACAGATGCACTTGAGGAAATGTTTTCTGCAGAAATCAAAGAGGTTTTGGAAACTTTGGCTCCATTGTATTTTAAATCAAATATTACAAACTTTGAATGAGAATTGTGTTTTCCTATGCAAACTATCCTACCCTACTGTCCCCATTTATTCATACCCATTTCTTGTGTTCATACTCATGTTTTTTAGTCTTATACCTATTATCTTGTAAACGATTGAGAAATCAAACAAACAAACAAACAAACAAACAAACAAGGTTAATTAGGATTCAAAGTAAGGCTGGCTTAATCTAACTGAGAATGCTATAAAGATAGAGCCAGGGCATTCTGAAATCCATCTGGAATTCCCTCGAGCATAGAAGATTGTTATAGGAGTGACAGATGAAATCTTTCCATGGAGTATGAAATAGGAAAGTGTAGGGCAACAGGAACTGGGCTGTAAAAAAATCCAGGCACTATTGGATACCAGAAAACAGATGCAGAAAACCAAGACCCTTTGCTGCCATCTGATGGTCAGTTGCAGTTCTGCAGTTTGGTTATGGTAGCCTCAAGGATAGGAAGGACAATTGGCTGCTCTTCCAAATCTGCTCTTGTCATCTCTTCTTTGTCCTACTGCAAAGCTCCCCAAATCATATTCTTTCCAAGTCTTCCACACATGCTTACATATACATATATAACAATGGAAAAGTATTCTCCAAAGCAATTGTTTTTTTTGGGGGGGGGACTGGTAATCCCCTTTGATGTAGGGATCCTTGGTTCTTAGTTTCAATTCCAAGATTACCTTGAACCTGTCCTCAGAGTCCCTTTCCAGCTGCTGCTTTCCATATTCTTTTTCCCAGTAAATTTCAGGAATGATGAGCCAATTCATATACATTCTTTCAATAGAACAGTTTAAAACAAAACAAAAAGTGTTTTTACAGCAACTAAACCCACTAAAGCTGCTTTGACTATTGTGAGCAGAGAACTCTTAAGAAATGGCAGCTGTAAAATATATTATAAAATGTTTTATTCATTCCCCTCACAATGGGCAAAAGACACTAAATACAGCTTTTCGTTTGTTTTCCCCAAAACTGCCATTCTAGAGTTTCGTTAACGGTAATGATCCTTCCGCTTACAATCAAACCTACATACTTGTATACTTGAATTTTAAACCAAAATTCTCCTGATGAATTACTGATGATGGGATCTTAGGCTTTTAGAGAGTGACGGTAAAGCTGAAGCTTGGGAGATAGACAAAATTTAAGAAACAAAACACAAGGATGCAGGAACAACTTCTTTATACCTAGTAAAGTGATCCTTTTCCCAGGACAGCATCAGGACTGGTCAGCTGTTGAGAAGATAAATAATAATAATAGCTAACCAGCTATTAACTCCCCAGGAATCCTGCAGGGAATTGGAAACTAATGATAAGGCAAGCAAAACCATCCAGTACCTAAAATGCTTTTCCAATGCATAGATCAATTCATTTATCTTGATCTCCTCTTTTCCTTAGGGAACATCCTGAAAAGTGCAGATCTAGGTACCCAGGGGAGGCAAGTACAAATCAGTAATAAAGTTGCTTTCTCTGAAAAATGTAGAATTAAAAGCAGCAATTCTGGTAGAGGATATGGATTATCTTTCTGACATAATATTCAATTATAAGTCTACCTGACTTTGCAATCTACAGCAGATAGAGCCAATGTCATCGTGTTCATCATCTCATACAACTAACTATTTTGGATCTGCAGCAGAAATCCATCCAAGGAGGAACAATTTAATATTTTACAAGGCACTTCCACAAAGCCATGGATTCTGTTTCTCACTGAGTTTCTTGAAAAGCAGCATGCATGCATTTAACCTGTGATGATTTTCACAGCTTCACAGAATCAAAATGAGGAAGGCATAAGCTCTGACAAGAGAAAGGAATTCTTGCTGGATTGCTCAGAACCTCTTCAGAAGAACTAGATTTGATGTTCTCTCTCTATATATATATATAAAAGTGAAATACCACTCACGCATCATCACAAAATCTCCAGAACGGTAAAGCCTACAAATGTGAAATTTGCCACGAATGTTCCTCTTTGCTTTTAGGTGCTCACTAAGAAAGGATTTTTTCAAAATGACCATCAGAGCATTACTATTTCCTATATTATTATTAACACGCTCTGATGCTAATGAGTTCTACTCCCCTTCCCCTCCTGAAAAAAATCTGTCCCAAATGCAAAACACAAGCAGAGGAGAGGAGTTTCGGTTTCAGTTTTACTTTCACAACAGCAAGCAGGGGATAGGGTAGGGGAGCTTCTGTGGGGCAAGGCTGAGGGAGACAAGGGGATAGGATAGGGGAGGCTTCTGTGGGGCAAGGCTGAGGAAGACAAGGGGATAGGATAGGGGAGGTTTCTATGAGGCAAGGCTGAGGGAGAGAACGGATAGGGTAGGGGAGGCTTCTGTGGG
>JANHFT010001249.1:22926-34087 GCA_032467955.1 Pseudoxenodon macrops
AGAACTTGTGCTGCACATTATGGAAAGACTCACTGATAAGTCATCATTCCTGTCACAACCATACTGTATGTCTATTTGCTGGGGAGGAAAATCAATTTCTTCTGGAATAGCAGCCACATAACAAGTTGCCTGAAAATTAAATTATAACTTTAGGTAGTTCCTACCATGAATAGACAATATGGAAGCACTCACACTGTCTCTTAGCAAAGTCCAAGTATAATCAATGGCACATAGCACTCCTGTTCTTCCACAGCCCGCACTGAAAGACATGACAAATTGCTAAATGAATGATGATAATAATTTATTTTCACTGTAGGTTGTTCACTGTAGGTTGTTCAACAAGGACTTCTCTGAAATCCTTTAGTGTCAGATCTACTATTTGATTGAAAGTAGCCAAATTTCATCTCTACTGAAATTTAGTTCTTACATTTTATCGCCACCATCATCAAAACCTTTCTAGGTAAGGTAAGGTTTTTAGCCACAACCTTACAATGACTGAATTTTACTTTTATTTTTATGTAATTCAACTTGGGCATTATAAAGGCAAAGTATCACATAAATCTGCCAAATATCCATGACTATAGCAAAGGGAGTTCTTGCCTCACAATCAGGAGGTTGTGAGTTGAATCCTAGGTTGAGGCAAATGTAGGGTCTCCTACTTGGTCAGGGGTTTGGATTAGATGACCTGCAAGGTCCCTTCCAACTCTGTTAATCTATTAATCTGTTAAAGATGGCATTTCATCTTGGGAAAATAAAGATGCTACTTTGCATTTGACTTTGTTATTTGAGTAAATTATGTTTTGTTGGACCCTTAGTGATCAGCTCCAGCAACAATAGTGTCTGATGCTTCAGGGGGGGGAAAGCATGGAAATCACACTGCAAACATGCAGTGGCATATAATAAACTCCTATGGAGTTTAAATTGGTATAACACGTAATAACGTCTCTCTTGGACATATGATGTTGGATCCCTATTACTACCACGATTGAGTACTTTTAATCAATTTGCAGGGAGTTCAGGGCTTAATTTAAAAGACACATCAGCATTCCAAAAAACACCACACAACCCTGCATTGTCTCTAATGTTTAATAGAGCATTTCTTCCTTCTTTTACCATGTATGCATGTATATTCCTACTCAAAAAGAATTCTAGAACAATTCTGCTCTCTTGAAGTTAAAATGGTTTCTACCTTCAAGCAATTTTACCTGCAGTGTACACAGATAGGTAGATCATGGTTTGCTTGGTAGCAATGCATCTCATTTATGAACTCAAAAATAGAGTTGATTGAAGATGGAACATCATGGTCTGGCCAATTTTTATAATGAAAATGGTAGACGCTTCTGATTTCCTAGAAAAGGCACCCAAAACAAGGAACACAGGTGTTTCCCAATTAATTTATCTGAACCCTTGAGGCAGAATGCAAACTGAACTTATAAGGTAAAAGAAATATTAATATGCACCTATATGCTTAAACCCTTCTTATGCACCAAGAAAAAGAAATCCATCACCTTTCTGCAGCTACATGCATAGTTTCTGTTAGAATATTGTTGGTTTTTCTTATCCCTTTAAAGGGAAACTACAGGAATCACAAAATATTCATGGAAATATATAAGAGAAAATGGTGCATTATAGTTTAGTCTCCCAGAAAGTCAGCATATTTCCTGAAGCATCCCACACTTACATTGTCATTCATTTTCACTTTCAACTTGCGAATCACATAGTCTTTCCTTTTTTCTTCCGTTTCCTGAAGGCAAGTAAACCAAAAACATATTTAAATGACATTTATTTCCGCAAAGCAGAGTTTCAGCGTATGAATTCCAACGGAAAGCAGCATACTTACACAGATAATGAAGAAAGGGCCTAACTGCAATGGGGATTCATCCACATCAACCCAGTAACGTTCACATTTTTTCTGTTGGGAAGATAAACAGGAGAGACTATCCATGTGTTGTCTGATATTCACCCAAGTCCACAATTTTTATTTTTGTTTTGTTTTGTTTTAGGAAAAGCAGATCTGTCTGATGTTGCTGTTCAGAGGTGAGGTGAAAAAAACCTTGGGAATGCCTATTGTAGAATAAGGTTGTATCTACAGCTGTAGTCTTGCCAGATTGTATTGTACTTTCTCTTTTATTCTCTTAAAAGAAAACCTGTGCCCTGTGCTGAAGAGACGTGAGGAAAGTTTTCAGATGGATCATGCAATAAATGTGATTGTAAAATACTCAGGGTTAGCTTCATCTACACAAAGGAAGTGTCAGTTGTGGAAAGACAGTACATACACTCTGCAGTCATTATAGGGTCTGAATGTAAGAAAGGCCTGGTGGAATGAGGTCTGGGAGAAGATCCAGAAATGCACAGACGTTACTGAACCAAAATTTTCCGTGCTATGGTATATTACCTTTTGACGCAATACCTACCTTTCCCATTTCAAATTCCATGCAAGCCATGACAATGATCTGGAGAGATTAAAAAGAAGTATCTGAATGCTATTGGGAAACTGGCACGTACACAATCATGCTATTGTTTAAAAAATTCCAAGCAAAATCATTTTAAGATGCAGCTGAAAACAGCATGCTATTCAGTTTATAGCAAAAGAAGCACAAAATGTTATTTCTAATGCTGCAGTTCAAAAGCTGTCATTGTACTCAACTATCCTTTGAAGAAAATAGGGAGTAGATATACAAGTAGGCAACTATGTATAAATAAAGAAAAGGAGTCCTTATCTTTGCATATAATTTGGACATAAAATAAAAAGATCAACACATTTACTTAGTTTCCCTAAATCACTTATCATTTTTTTTAATTTGGAGAGTTTTCTGAATGCAAATGCAAAGCCTCACCTTAGAAGGAGTTTTTCTTATAAACAATTAATACCTCAATTATTTATAGAATAGAATAGAATAGAATAGAATAGAATAGAATAGAATAGAATAGAATAGAATAGAATTCTTTATTGGCCAAGTGTGATTGGATACACAAGGAATTTGTTTTTGGTGCATGTGCTCTCAGTGTACATAAAAAGACAAGATAAAAAGACAAGATACAGATAATCTGACAATAAAACTGGATACAGATACAGACAAACATGTTATTTTAAAATCGAACAAATAATTAACATATAGCATTGATCTACCTCTTACCATGATTTTATATTCCCAAATCATCCTCCAGAAATCTACAACAGTTGTGGGAAGTGGACCCTGAGTAGCAATGTAGGTTCTTGGCTCATATACACCCTAAAAAAGGAAATAAATGTAACATAGGCTTATGTAAAGTCATTAAAAAACATTCAAATCTAATCCACTTTAGAATTCTACAATATTATTATGTTTTAAAATAAGCTGCCACACTAACTTTTTGAAGAACACTTAAAATAGGAAATTGAGTTAAATGAAAAAATAATCTCTGAAAGTATTTTTCCAAGTGGTACCACTTTAATGACCATCATCACCATTAAGATAATGGCTTCAGTTCTGTTATGGCTTTTAACATCCTCAGATGAGTGTGTGATAGAGGCTCTGGTCCAACCTGTCAACCAGACATTATATCCCATGAGGAAAAGCTGTGCTATAAATCCAGAATCATACAGACAATTTAAAATTTAGAAAATTTTAGGACTTGGATGCAGAAATTGTGTTACACCCAAACTTTCTACTTCAGATATATGTCCACATCTTCTCTATCCAAGCCACAGCAGCAATTATAACTTGATTACAGTTACTAAGGAAAGCAAATTTTCCAACAGGCTAATTTTCACATTAGCAAGAACCTTTTAAATGAAGCAAAAGAATGGGGGCAGTGGGGTTTTACTGATATTACTTCATTACAACCATTCACATTTTATTTCTTTATTTTGCTAAGAATACAAAAAATACAAACAATACGTTTTGGAAATATGACTGGCAAGGAAGCTGTCTAGCAATTTATTTAATTGTTCTTTTGCATGAAGTATGGTTTTTTTTTAGTTTTGCTGTTCCTTAAGTTGCAGTAACTTGAGGCAGTCATTGATTGAATCACATTTTTTGTACTCTAGTCTTGGTTAGCTAGAAAGAGAACACTGATCCCCGTGTATCATTAGCATTTTGAAATCAGAAAAGCTAGTGTGGGCTACAGGATGGCTTCAGCTGACAGTCGATACACTATTGTCTGGAAATGTCTGCCGAATATTAAGGAAAACTTCTCTACTCTGCTGCGATGTTCACGATTTCAGCCTAATAATGGTAACAGGATTGTCACAATAATAAAATGCATGAATCTATACTGCTTAGAAGAAAAATAAAATATAAATGCAATCACAAAATCAATCAATCAACCAATCAATTTATTATTACAGTCTTAGACCAGAGAATCACAAAATAAAAACATATTAAAATCTTGCGCCAATGAGGAGAGGATCTCAAATGCTTGTTCTTTGTACCTTGATAAAATTCGCATTGATGTAATCAGAGTCTTTATCTGATGTGATAAAAGAGAGTTTCACTCTGGTATGGTCATCTGAGAGAAGAGAAAGGACAAAAGAAACAACTGTTGGCTGCCTTATGTAACAAAGAATCTATTAAATAGAAGAATGAAGTTGCCTTTGTCCAGCACAAATTCAATCGTACAAGCATTTCAAATATTTTTTATTGAAGATATAAAATTAACTCATTTAGAAAATTAAAAGAAACTCCCAATCTTATTTTCTAGCTCTGCCACAATTCAAGAAGCAATATAGCCGGTAAAACTTCTTATACACTAAAATAACCTACAGTATCACTGGTTAAACATTTCAATTTCTTCTTTTTTGTGCATTAGCAAAATGTTCCACTTTTGACTTCTTTAATGCTATCCAGTACTTCCCCAATAAAATTGAATCTGAAAATAAATCTTGTTTATAGAGGAAATGTATCCCACATATCCTGATTCAAAATATCTGTTTGTTTATGCAAATGGAAGATTTTTATATTCTTGAATGGGACGGAAGATGAATCTTGGGTCCTGCAACTATGGCCTATAGAAAAGGAAAGGCAATAATTTTTATACCATGGTCCGTATTTTTAATTAAAAGGAAAATAGCAATGAGACAAGATATCATTGAAGAGACCATGACTGTATTATTTGGTCTGTTTTCAAAACCTGTGGAGGGATTGTTGACAATTAAGAAAATAAATGCATAAAAATGATCCTTAAATATTGAAAAGTCAAACAGCTAAAAATATCAGTTTAATTTTAAATGTTAATCATATAAGTTGGAATTGCTAATGGAAACACGGAAGTGGAGACAGTGGGTCAGTACAATAGCAGTATATATTCTCTGTCTGTCTCCTTAAAGTTCAGAGCAGGCTATGTGGAAGATGTGTGAAGAAGTAGGAGGAGTTTTGGATTACAAATTTTAAAAGGGGGATTCATGATTTATGACTCATGAGAACAGTCTCAGAATTCTGTGTGAAAAACGTTGTTCTGGGAAATATCAAAAATCATCTAGCAGTGGCATGGATATCATGGTGTAATTGTGGTCCATGCTGTGCTTATCTTGCAACTGATATGTATGCAGGAAATGTCCAAGTTAGGAGAGTACACATAGATTGACTTGGAACCAGAAATATGTTCAGCTCATGGAAAGAACACTATGTATTCTGGCTTACCACAAGTAATCTATCCAATCTAATTGGGTGCAATTCTTATTTCCTGTCCTTGCTTGTTTATTTTATTTTATTAAAATTATACCCAACCTTCATTTAAATCATTTAATACCCCCTCCGAATTTTGCCTCACAACTCTGTTGTATAACTCTGTGCATAAGCGCACCAACGTGCCTACCGTCCCTGTCATATTGTCTCCATTTAGCCATATCCATTTCCTGTATTCATAATCGTATTCATACTTATCTGTTATCTTATACATGCTTGACAAATAAATAAATAAATAAATAAAATATTTTTTTTTTAAATGACTGAAAGAGAGAGTTGTTGGCCTAAATTAATCCTTCAGTGAATTTCTATGGCTAAGGATGCACTAGAATCTGAGTATCCCAACTCCTAACCCTATACCACAACTACTGCACCTGTTGTGGCCCACCAGCGGCCGGTGCAGTTAGTGACTGATTCAGATGGCGAGGAGGCTGATGTGGTGATTCACCAGTGGCCTGTGCAGCTGGTACCAGAGGCGGACAGTGAGGAGGCTGGAGAAGACTCGGTGCCAGAGACAGGGACTCAGCCAGGGCCTTCAGAACCTCCAGAGGCTGTCAGGAGTGAAGAGGATGAAGAGGAGGAGGAGCCTGTTCTCAACGCGCGTGCGCAGAGCTGCCAAAAGGCAGGAATAGCTCCTGAGGAGAAGGACTACTCGGGAGTAAGACTTGGGGATAATTGGCCTCTCCCATAGCCTATTTAAGTGAGGAAAAGGACTGACCAATATGCAGGAAACAACTTAGTTCATTCTACTCTTGTCTATTACTGCAAAAATCCTGTTCGGAAGGTCGTCAAGATTTCCTACTAATTATTCCTGGGCCTTTGGCCAACCATAGTAAGATTGCATCTGGCTATACGAAAGAATTCTTTGTATGAATTGTGGTCGTTTTGTTTGGACTATTGCCAGATGTTGCATCGAGAAGCTTGCTTATTAAGTTAATGGACTTTAGAACTATTGCTAAGAGCTAATTAGTAGTGTTTAAAAACAAAGTTTGTTTGGATGCTGTTTGTGCTGTGTTCCTTGGTTCATCAGCACCTTGATGAAGTATTATCTAGATAATTTTAGCAAGCAGAAGCGTTCCTTCTATGGATTGCTTTAATTTAGGATCCAATCTATTCACATTATATTATAGATTAAGGAGTAATAGTATCCACATGGCATGATGGCAGATACACTACACAGAAGTACAAAAGGGTGAAATTTGCAGTGCAATGCCATATCCAGCACTTGGCCTTTTTTGACTACCATCATCCTTGCATGATTTCATGCTCCAAATGCACACAAACACATTTATATATAAACTGGAACAATAAAGGCAGGATAACAATTGTGTTAATTCGTAGCTTACATGGTAAGATGTCTTTATACCGATTTTTGCTGCTATTTTCAGGTCTCTCAGACACAGTTGTTGGGTAAATTTTCTCTGCTCTATAGGTTACTGATTGCCGCTTCAGTTTCTGTGGTTAAATCATAAAGAGTAATTATAGAAAACCTGACAACAATATTACAGACCTGCATTTCTCATTACTTCCTGACTGGCCTCTCTTGAGGTAACCACAGTATGAAATAAACAGCCCTCATGGTTTTGCTGGGGGGCTCTTTGTCAGAATGGAAATTTTATGTATCAAGTATACTACATAGATCAGGCAAATGCATTTTGATGTGGCTTCCTAGACAAATACGCATTAGTTGCATAGGTGCGATGTGGTGGAATAACATTTAGCTCAGGTGCACTGGAAAATATGAAAATCTTTCCTCTACACAATTGTGACTAAATGCCACTCAACACAGCATTTTTCTGCATATACAATTAAATATATAGCAATGGCCATAGTGTCTGAAAATTCTGGAAATTGGCACCCAACACATGGAAAGTGCGAAGTTGCCCTACCTGGATTAGTTCTGGTCTAGTAGCCACTATGTTTAGTAGGGGAAATACTTTCCCAAAGAATTCAAAAAATATTTTCACTGCATGAATCCTTACAGCTAATTTTAATGGGATACTTTCCAGTAAGAAAATAAAATTTAGGAGCAGCTTTACAATTTATAATGAAGTAATAACTGATAAATATACATGTAGAAAAGAGATGTACTCATTTCAGGTAACAAACAAACTTCCCAAGCTTTTTTTTTTCTTCATTTATTTATTTAATCAAATCTCAGAGCTGCCCAACTCATCAACAATTCTGATGTTTTACAAATAGAAAAAAGAAAAAAATACACATAAAGGTTATTTTTGTTATGCCACATTTGAAATATAGTAAGGAAAAGCATAAACAATTTCTGCTTGTTTATTATCTTTATTGTAAGTTAAAGGTTATAATATATCTGAGTCCCAGCACTAGATGACACCAAAAACAAAGAAAACTAGATCTGTTCCTGCCATCTATAGAGCAACCTGGATTTTGCAGATCTAGTAGCCCAACCATGGGATTCTTCCAATTGATTCCACATATAATTTCAAGTATTCTTTGGATTTTGGTTTTTTAAAAGAGGAATGAAATCATAATCATGACCTTATAAACATATGTAAAATATTGTCTTTTTATAACCTCAACATTTCTCTTTACAGAATGAAAAATATTTGTATGGAACTTCATTCTCAAGATTTATTTCTAATTTCAAACCATATACATTTTTCCCATCAAAAGAAGTCATAGTGCTTCCACAATCTAATTGTGGTTTATCAATAATTATATGTTATCTCATTTCTGTATCTTTTTGTTAAATTTTGTTTTACAATAATTGCTTTGTTCCCTTTCAAACCCCTTGCTCTTAACTTCCTGAATTTCCAGCACTGACAATTGCTTCTCGGAATATTATAAAAGCAATGTGTTGATTTGGCTCTTTCCAAATCAACAATTTGTTTTAATTGGAAAGATTTGGCTCTTTCCAATTAAAACAAGAATGACAGTTCCTGAGTATACATAGCACCCAAAGGCAATCAAACCAATTTAAGTCAAATCAATGAAATTTTGTGGAAAACCATTGATAAACGGAGGTATGGCTCATACAGATTTTAACTGTAAGCAAACAGCAAAGTATAGGAAAAACTTAAGACACCTTAAAAAACACACTTCAAACATTTGTACCAAGAAATCCTGGTCTTGTCTGTATATATAATAAATATATCATGTCCTCAACTAGTTAGAGACCAGAGAAAATACAGCATGTGATTTCTGAATGATTGTCTTCCTTGCACAACAAGAGGCCTAGAATGTCAAATAGTCGTATAAATCCTTATATAGTTTTCATTACTGATTTATTTATTTATTTTTATTTTACTATTATTTGATTATGATTGTTTCTTTGATGTTTTAATGGATTGGGAACTACTTAGTAAACAGATTATTATTACTTTTTAAAAATTTGTTTGCCGCCCATCTCATTTCAAAACAAGAGAAGTATTCATATATAAATGGAATTAGGAAAAAGAACAAGAAAGACTGCCAGATTCACAATTTCAGATTAATGAATCATTGGGAGTGATTACAATTCAGTTCAGTTCTTGCTCCCTGCATTTATATCCATAGATATCTGTAGGTCAGATTGGTCAGGAACCGAACAGCTGAATATCAAAAAATTTTCTAGACAAGACAAGTTGAGACAGATAGATGTTTTGAGGAGCTCAAAGGGAGAAAATGGAAACCCGGATGAGTCAAAAGTTTATTCAGAGGAAGTGCTTTGCTCAATCTGATGGGAAGCACTGATTCAGAAATCTGGAAAAGTCTCAAAGATTATTTAGCCCAATTCCTTAAGTGAGACGAAAGCCTTTAAATACATTCCTAATAGATTAGCCTATGCTTCTTTCAAATGAGTCTCATCATGAAATCATGCTTGTAGCAAGAAGCTAGAGACACCCGAGCTTAGTACTTGCCTTCAATTTTCCTATTTTGGTTGATTTTTAAAAGAGATTTATGTATGAAAAAATACAGGGCAGGCAATGGTAGTAACAGGAATTGAATGACAAGGGGGCACAGGGAAGAAACCCTTAACTGAGATTTTTAAAAACATAGGAAGATCATATGGCTAAATTTGGCACCAAACTTTCTACATTTCTTCTAAAAACTGAATGGACATATTTTTCTGAATTGCAGCAGTTTTGTACAGGATGTGAGGGGGGCTTTCATGTTGGGGAGAGGACATTGTCATGCACTGCACGTATGAAATAATGGGTGGCCCATATTGGTAATGGGACAACATTGTTTGAGAAGTCTAATAAATTGGAGAAAAGATATTCTGACCTTCATCTTTTTTTAGTTTGTATAAAAATAAATCTGAGTTGCTAATATAGCTGGGCCATATTGCTTCATCATATATGTTTTAATTGTACATATATATTTAAATGTAGCCTCCCAACTTCCTTAAAACAATTACCAGTATTAAGAATCAGTTGATCCAAGATATCAATCCTTTCTTGGCCCAAGATTTCCAATAAAACATTTTTCTTGCTGTCTTCTAATTGGGGATATTCCATATCGGTGTTTCATGTGATTATGGGACAAAAGCTAACTGCTTGTCTAGTAAGTGCAAATGCATCTAGCAGCTTTTAGAATTGGGAAGGACAAGCCCTGTTTCCTCTAAATTGACCTACATTTGATGCCCTCTGCTGCAACACTTACAACTAGATTGAAGAAGCTAATAAAAATGTAAAGAAGATAGTTGTGATTTCTACAGGTTATCACAATGTAATTTAATGGGTGTAAAAATCAATCTATTTGTAATAGCTCAGCAATGGAAGGCAGATACCAAATTGTAATCCAGCGTACCTAGGAGGATAAAAAGCTAAACTTTTAAAGAACTAACTTATAAAACTTAATGTGCATCATGTCATAGACCAGGTTTATCTGCTGGTTATACCAAAAGCATAGATCAAGTTTCTAATCAAGTAAATATTGTCAGTTGCCTGATCTCCCATTTTCCCTTGACATTTTGTTTCTTTTAATAAATACAGAGGTGCATCATTTCATTATTTTCTAATTATTGCAGCACCCCAGATAGAATAATAACAATCAAACAGTATTTATGCTGAGTTTGGAATGAGGAACATTCTACATACACACAGCGTGTTCTAAGTTTTGTGGCACTAAAATAATTGTGTAACCAAATCAGTAAAAATCTTGAAAAATTATCTTTGGAAATGCTAGAAAGAAATTTGACAGCAGGGTGGTGTGCCTTCAAATATGTGCATTTTCAACCTTTACCTTAATTTTGTATACATATACAATTTTGTGTGTGTGTGATATATACACAGACAAACCTATAAACCTACAAGCATAATAATTCCCTCACCACTGTCAAACTATTTACTAAGACTGCATTACTGTTACTATTAGTCTTCTCATTTTTCCTGTCACCATCTCTTCCCACTTACGACTGCAGGACTGTAATTTGTTGCTGTATCCTATGACTTCTTATTAATATTGTTTCCTGATTGCTTATTTGTACCCTATGACTATCATTACGTGTTGCACCTTATCATTCTTGACAAATGTAT
>JANHFT010001249.1:60995-75704 GCA_032467955.1 Pseudoxenodon macrops
CCCCCCTATTTTCCTCCCCAAAAACTCAGGTGCATCTTATACTCAGGTGCGTCTTATACTCCGAAAAATACGGTAATAAATATGAGATTGCTACGAAGAATTTCTAGCAAATAATTATTGGGCAAGGTAGGAAGAATTGCATCCAGCAGAATGTGTCTTCTGTGAAGGGGAGATCACCACACCCTAAGCACAAAGTAGACCTGTTATAACATTCATGAATAACTTTTTCTTTGTGGTATCAAAACTATATGCCACATTCATATGAATGGAGAGGTGGGATTGAAAAGAGCATGGAAAAAATGTGTTTATTTACCCACTTCACAGTCTCCTTGGAGTTTCTGCATCTTTGCACATCCAAGAACAGCTACTCTTCTTACGTAAGAAGCTTTGTCTCGCAGTCCATTCAGGATTGGCTGCTGAATATATTCTTGTATGCCAGACATCCTAGGAACATTGAAGGCTATCAATGTATAAATTCTCATAAAACAGCAAATTGATGCCGTCAATACTTCCAATAAAATATTATTAAATAACTGCACTAGCCTCCAAAGGTCTGATAGCAAATAAGAGTCTACGTAATTCAAGGGAAATTCAGTCCTGGCCAGCAAAACAAAAGGCTCTTCAAATGTGTCCCAGAACTAGAAGGGAAGTGCTATTTGTAGTGATATCTTACTGATAAGAGTTAGATTCAAGAAAAAAGAATGGAAAGCTCATAGTTCAGGTCATGAGTTATTGACCAATAACTCCTACATTTGAGTGTATTATACAATATACTCTCATACATGATGACTATGAAGGTCAGAGTAAGCAGTACATTTTCTTACCTCAGACTGCACATGCTGCGCAGGGCCAGACCTCTAACCATAGGATTGGGGTCTGAACAATCTTTGCACAGAGTATTGATAGCTAAAAGAGCTTGATCAGGCTTCAAGGGAGCATATGTACACATGTACAAATACACTAGCTTCTTCTGAACAATATCTATGGTAGCACTAGCTTTAACCATCTCCATAAAAACACTGGACACATCTACACCTTGGGTCATATGCCTGCAAGAAAAAGATAAGAAAAATGTAGATACGGCAAAGGATATTTCATATTAATCTACCTGAAAACCCGAAATATTGTATAACTTTGTAATTATTATAGTCAATGCATAAATCATAACAAGTTGTCACCCAGAATGTGTTTATATACCAGTGGTGGGATTCAATTTTTTTTACTACTGGTTCTGTGGGCATGGCTTGGTGGCGTGTCATGGCTTGCTGGGTGTAACAGGGGAAGGATACTGTAAGATTTCCATTCCCACCCCACTCCATTGGAAGGTTAGTGCAAAATCCCCATTTCCTCCTGTTCAGCTGGGACTCGGGAGACAGAGAATAGATGGGGGCAGTGCCAGCCAGAGGTGGTATTTACTGGTTCTCCGAACTACTCAAAATTTCCACTACCGGTTGTCCAGAACTGGTCAGAACCTGCAGAAACCCACCTCTGGTATATACCTGTACCAATACATTCTAAGTTTTATTTGTATTCCACCTCAGTGCAGTAGGTTAACTACAAACAGAGTCAAATTAAGTCCTGCACCACAAAACCTAAATTCTTCACCTGGAACATTTTATGCTTATTTTTGACTACATATTACATACTTGTGATTCTCCACTTTCCAAATTATCAGAAAAGATAAATCAAGAAATATGAAATATAAATGGGTCAATTTATATACATTCTTAAGCGTAGCTATTCAACACCAGGTCAAATAAGAACATTTCAACAGTTCTCTTAGAAAGCATTTATTAGCTGCAGTTTTGATAGAAGAATGTATGGAGAAGAGAATTCACAATTAAACTAATAATAATATGTTTACCTAATACTTTTTATACTTTGAAATATATTGACAACAATTAATAAAATTTGACAAATCAGAAGGAGAGTTAAATAGGATTTTAGATTAATGAGAGCATGTTCCAGTGCCTTGGATATTTCTTTGTCCTGTTTAAGGGTAGAAGAAAGTTTTTTTTAATGTAACATTTGCAAAAAGGAAAATTATATATGAATTTTCATCTACAGATTATAAAATTAAATTATTTTATTTATAATCCACAGCACTAGTGCTTTGCATGCTAATGTTTTGCACTCTTGAAAACAAAGTTAACCTACTGAAATGTACCAGAATTTTCTCAAACGGATTGCAAAATGAAATTGAAGGAATGTGATAACGAAACCATATTCTTGTCAATGGTTTTCTTATATACAATTAACAGAAAGGTTTAAAGTGGATAAAATACATTATGGTTTTGAACAAAGTAAAACTGAGTTTCAAATAGAATTATGTACCAATGCTGAACATATTATTGTTAAAATGTATAAACTTTATACATTTGCATTATTTACTATTTTTTAACTTTCCTGATAACTAATTTTGTTACAATATTATATAAATAACTATCTAAAACAATTTTTGCATGTATCAATTTTAAAAACTTCCAGCATTCAGATGACCAATTATAATTGACATAATACAAGAGAAATGTAGCATAACACAAGCATCTCAGCACAGACCTGATTACTCGTTGGATAACATTCCTATAGCGAAGATGGTCAGTTTGCACATGAGGGTTGGACAGGGCTCTCTTCAGCTCCTTTACTGTATCCTCTGAACCAAAGTACGGCATTGTTGAGATTCTAAATCCTTTGGCTGCACTGATCGTTGAAGAAACTAGGATAACATTCACAAAAGGTAGATTCAGAACTGAGCATATCATTTGTATTCCATTCTGCCTTTTTCAATTTCTTATCTTTTATGCTTTTCTTAGAACAGAGGTTTTTATTAATTTGTATCCTGCTTTCGTTATGTTTTCAAATAATGCATTGTGGTGAACATATCCAACACACTTTCCTTCTCCTATTTACCCCACAAAAACAACAACCCTACGAGCTTGATTGGGCTGAGAGTGACTGGCCCAAAGTCACGGGTGACTTAGCCATTTCATGGCTAAGGTAGAACTTTAACTCACAACCTCCTGATTTCTAGTCTGACACATTATTAGACCAAACTGGCTCTCATTGTGACAGCAACAAGCATGGCATTTTAGCAAGCCAGAAGCTGACAAGTCTCTGTTTCAAGGAGCTTACGGTAAATAAAATACAACAAATATAAGAGCTATAATAGAAAGGCAAGAAAACAATAATAGCAGCATGTAACAAATAACTAATTACACTTGGTTTATCGAAGAGTAGCTACTTTAGACTTCATTGTATGTAAAAACAATAAACTATATAAACAAAACAAAACTAACAAATTATCACTTTTTGGCGAATCACTTTTCATCACCTGAATAGTTCTGAGAAAGAGGTATTAAATCCATAGGTAGGTGATACTTGACAAGTAATTCTCGACTTACAACCATTTGTTTTTTGACTGTTCAAAGTTACAACAGCACTGAAAAAAGTGATTTACAACCGGTCCTTGCACTTACGACTCTAGCAGCATCCCCATAGTCATGTGAACAAAATTTGGGCCCTTGACAACATGTTGTTAAATTCTAGAAACACTTCAGGACACAAGATACTGGTGGTAGGTAGGTAGGTAGAAGGAAAGCTAAAAAATTAAACTTATCTGCCACAACAAAAATGAGGGTTGTATAATAAACACAGGCATTGTGTACCATTGTTGGTATGAAACTATTTTTAGTTTTAAGCACAGGAAACAGCTACTTTCCTAGCTCTGAAAACACAAATATTTTAGACCTCAATTTATTATTTGTTTATAATGATGCCCACCAATGCTTTGGCCTGATAAGAGAGCAAAAACCAAAGCATTACAACCTATATATATATCTACTGCAGAGTACACGGGAACGTTATTCCGAACAACCGCAGCCTCCTTTTTTTTTCTTTACCCTGCCCCCGTCTCCCCCGTAAGCGAAGACATCCGCTCCATTTTCTTCGCAATGAAAAAGAATCCTGGTTTACTCCCATGACAAACACCACGCAGGCTTTGCTGCTACCTTATGATTGAAGAAGTAAAGGTTATTGTTGCCTTATTCACAGTTCCGCAAAAATCCTGGATTTTTCTACTGTTTTCTTTTTTTCTGTCTCTATAACAATCTTCTCAGAAAAAAAAAAGAGGCCTTGGAGCCAAGGTATCCTGGAAGCTTCATCTTCTGACCACGGGATTACAGATCCATCTCAATTTTTGCACGCCTATTGGCCGTGTAGCTTTAAAATGTATGGACTGCAACTGAGGAATTCTGGGAGTTGAAGTCCACACATCTTAAAGCCACCAAGAAACACCGGCCGAGAACTCACGACGGGAACCGTCACATTATGACTATATTGCGCATGAGCTTTCAGGCAGGTCGATAATGGGCATGCGCTTAGCGTCTTGGTTTGTTTTTTCAAGCCAGCGGCCTGACCCAATGTTTTCCTTCTCCCGGACAGTGCCGCGCATGCTCGTTTGTCCCGATGTCTTACGGGTGAGCGGACGTTTGGATTCTTCCATTCTTTGGCGGGAAAAGCTAGCAGTACCTATGAAATATATTTGAAAAGTGATAGGATAGAAAGAGCTCTCCAATTACCCCGATTGAGGCGCTCCCCGAATAGACAAATTTGCATCTGGGAAAAGGAGAACCATCCATTTCTGCTGCCTTTTCTTTCCTCTGCTACAAGTGTAAGTTGATCACAGTAAGTTTCCACGCTGCTCTCTGCAAAATGATTTCGGGGATGGACGGAGGTGGATTGAGCTCCCGAGCAAACTTTTCTTTACAATGCTCGCCGAATCATAAAATAGCAATTGTAAAGTGCTGCAGGAGCTGCAAACGATTCTAAATATCTTTAACTGGAATGCTAAAAGGTCATAAGGTTTCGCTTTCACATTTAGACAATTTTTCATTAAAAAAACAACTTGGGGATCTCCTGCATGTCATTCAAATATTACTAATAATTCATAGAAGACGAATGTTGTAGGGAAGAGAGCCAGCCTGGTTTAGTTTAGTTTAAAATGAGCACTAGGTGATGGTGAGTTCTGGTGCCACCTTAGGCACGAAGCCAGCTAGGTAACCTTTCTAGCCCTAGGAAGGAGACAAGGGGAAACCACTTCTGAAAAACTTTGCCAAAAAACTGCAGAACTATTTCAGGCAGTTAGTTGTCTGAAGTTAACTCTGACTTGAAGGTATATGCACACAAAAAATGTTGTAGTGTCGACAGTTATTACATTGCATTCCAGTAATAATCCTCAAATAGTTGTATGTAACGATATGCATCTGGAATAAGTGGGGAACACCTGTTATTTATTGCCCTTGTGACAATATGGGAATGTGTCTTGAAACACAATATTTGAAGTCCTACCTGCTAAGTAACTAAGGCAGCATATTGCTATTTTAGCTTAAGGTAATGTTCTTACTGCTAAATAAAGTTCTTACTGCCTGTGGATATCATTTTGGATATCAGTATTCCCACATATCCCCTTTTTTATAAGTTTGTTTGGAATTTTACTGATGCATGAGTTCATGCTCAAACGTTTCTGAGTTTTTTTTAAATATTCAAATGTATTACTTGTTTTTATAGGACCTGGAATGATGAATGGGACTCTGATTGCAGGCACACCCATTGCGGTAGACTTTTGGAATATCAGGAAAGCTAGTCAGGCTCACTTGTTCTTTCTTTCTCATATGCACAGTGACCACACTGTGGGGCTTTCCAGCACCTGGAATCAACCTGTTTATTGTTCACCTGTTACGGGTCAAATTCTACATCTCAGGCTGAAGGTACTTAAGTACATGTAATTGTTCTAATATTTCTCTTAGCTTTTGTCCTCCTGGTGTTGCTGAAATACACATTCTGACAAACCTTTCTAGTGTTCATAATGCTGGAAAATGTAATTCAGCATCATTTAGAATGCTATTCATTTTCTTATCTTTTTGACAAAGTCTTACATTGATTCTACCATGTCTTTGTTTGGATTCTAGGTAGCTAAGCAATGGATCCATCCTTTGGAAGTGGGAGATAGCCATGTTGTGGCTTTGGATGATGTTGGCAGAGAGACCATGACAGTGACCTTGATAGATGCTAACCATTGCCCTGGATCTGTCATGTTTCTTTTTGAAGGGTATTTTGGTGTCATCCTCTACACAGGTATGAACTTCCTTGTTTTTAAGAAAGAGGTGAAGTACATTTTAGATTACAACTATGATTGTCCTTCCAATAAAAGAGAATATATGTTGCCGAGTGTTGAACTATGAAGTCCTTGTTGCTCTCAAACTTTGTTGTTTGCTTGTACAGTAGCTTGCCCCTGCACCTCCGGGGAGCTGTGGTTTTCTCCTTGATAGTTCCAAGGACTCTACATGATTTCCCCTTGAAGTATAAGTTTGCCTGAATCATGACAATCATGTGTTCTCAGCTGCTTTTTGTATTTTTTGCTCTCTGATGCTACCTGTAAAAGCAAGTTCTAAAAGTATGGCCTCTGATTTCTCTAACAGCAGAATGATACTGTATAATGTCTAAGGTTCAGGCCTGGATGTAGAAGAAATTTTAAACCCACTTTGTATCAATATACATTCAGTAGTTAGTTGTAAACTAGTAAAGTGTTTTATCAGTAATTTTGCAAGACTCAATGAAATATGAATTTCACATTGAAAAACAGTTTAGAAGTTTTACAACATTGCTTCCTTCTAGAGCAGGGCTATCAAATTCGCATCGTCACGTGACATATCGGGACTTTTTTCCACTTCGCTAAACCAGGTGGGGGCGGAACCCATACGGCCAATGGGCTGCGAGTTTGACACCCATGTTCTAGAGTAATAAGATATGTATTCCTAATTAATTTAGGCTTTTGCTTCCCAGGAACATTTTCCCCTGACAATCCCATTATATCTGTATCTTATCAGGTGATTTTCGTTACACTCCTAACATTCAGCAGGATCCAGTTCTAAAGAATTCAAAGCTTATACAATTTCTGTATCTGGATAATACTAACTGTCATCCTGAAATTATCTTACCATCCAAGGAACAAGCCACTGAGCAAATTAAAAAGTTGATTAGAGAACACCCTGATCATCAGGTGAAGATTGGTAAGAAGATCTATTTTTTCAGAATGGAAAGAAGTCATGGAACTTATTCTTTGATATGAAAATCCTTATGTTTTAAGTGTGAAAATTGAGCTCATCTATGTGGAAGTTGCTTGAACTCCATAAACATGAGATATTTTATATCATTATGTGTGTGTGTGTGTGTGTGTAGTGGAAAAACACAGTTGCATAAGGTTCCCTAGTGATTCATTAAACACTGTAGGAGGAACCCACCAAGGGAAGGTGTAATGTTTCAGATTTTTGAAATCTTCCACTGCTAAGCCTCAATTATTTCAATAGTTAAATACATTCCATTCTCAAGATTGAATTACTGTAGTATTAGGCCACCTGGCTTTTGAAATGCTAATAGGTGTTTGTCATCTTTTAGGTACATATAGCTTGGGAAAGGAGTCACTTTTGGTGGAACTGGCCCAAGAATTTCGTACATGGATTGTTGTGAGTCCCCAGAAGATGGAGCTCATGCAGCTGTTGGAGATTGAGGATGTTTTCACTTCTGAAGAAGGAGCTGGATGGATTCATGCTGTGGATTTTTCAGAAATCTGCAAAGAAACAATAACCAACTGGAATCTGAGTCATCCAACCATAGCTATTCTCCCTACTAGCAGACCAGTGAAAAGCAGACACCCTAATATGTATGTTGTTCCTTATTCTGACCACTCATCTTTCCAAGAACTTTTAGAATTTGTAGCTTGGCTAAAGCCCTGCTCCATTATTCCTGTGGTGAAGAATGAGGCATGTCAAGTATATTTTCAACAATACTTGAGCTCTGAGAACGATTCACTTCTGGAGTCTAAAGTTCCAGAATCAGTTAAACAAGTCATGCAAAACAAAAAGAAAGAAAAGCCGATAAAACTACTCAAATTGACAGCCTCTCACCATGTTCCAAGGGGAGTTTGCTTTGACTCTCCTGAAAAATGTACTGGACAGAACGAATGTTACCCAGAAACAGAAATTTCTGAGCAGTGCTGCCCAGAATCCACAAACAGAACTGTGCCTGATTCTAGACAAGAACAGTGTGCTCAGTTTCCACAGTGTGAAGAGAAACAGGAAGAAGCAATACTAGAACCATCAAACCTTGAGAATGACGGAGTACTTCCCGTGGTAGAGTCAACAAACATGTTTTCCACCAAACATGAGCTGAAAGACAATGCTGACAATGAATTTAAAAAGTGTCACGCAGTTGTAACATCAGCATGCACTTTATCCAATGACAGAAAGGATACAATCTCCACACTAGAAAGAGTACCTTCTTCCTGTGAGGACAGTGACTGCATTGCTCAACCAGTCTTGGACAATGATGTCTTCTCAACAGCATCACAGAAGGATCAAATTAACAGAGCGGCCAGGCAACAGATTTTAAAAGAATATGGTTTATCTTCATTAAATATCTCAAAGCGAAAGTCCCTAGAAAACTTTGATTTGCAAGTAGAAAACTACATAAAAAGAGGAAGAGTATCACTAAGCATAGAGTAATATAAACTTGCATTCTGGACAAGAACTTACAGGAAAAAGCAAAACATCTGATCAAGTATCAAAAGAGGGTAGCTAAGGAATAATAATCTGATTTTCAGTGAGGTGTATCTGCGTCCTTCCCCCACATGCTCCAGTTACTCATTAAAATAGATGCTGTCTGATAAGT
Source organism: Pseudoxenodon macrops (assembly GCA_032467955.1). Classification (NCBI taxonomy): domain Eukaryota; kingdom Metazoa; phylum Chordata; class Lepidosauria; order Squamata; family Pseudoxenodontidae; genus Pseudoxenodon; species Pseudoxenodon macrops. Next base: position 69,720 of record JANHFT010001249.1, read on the forward strand.
AATTCATTTTGATAAAAAGTGAATCTTCAGTATTAACAGCTTGTCTCTTCACTTTTTAGGTTTTATCCTCTCTTAGGGCTGCTTATTGGTATTAATTCACCTGATAAATCATAATCCCTAAATATGTACATTTGCTGGCATAATAAAGATTGTTTTTTAACTGGGGCATCCTGCAACCATCTGCCTGTGAAAATGGAGCTCCGTTTTCTTGGGCAGAGGTACTACGGGCCGGTCTTTAACTGTTTCCAGGGTGGCCCTACGGGTCAGATCTAAGCATCCCTGTGGGTCAGATTTGGCCCCCGGGCCTTGGGTTTGACACCCCTGTCCTACAGGGTTCAGATGTTGTTTTTTTAATCATCTAAAAAAAGTTACATTAACTGGACTACAATTTGATGAGATAGTTGTTGCTAAAGTTTCTTGAGTTATATGCAAATGATTTGTGGATCTGCTTTCAGATGACAAATGTTAGAGATAATGCATTAATTGATAATAAACGGTATTTGCATTATGCTAAATTGATTAGAACTGATCAATGTCAGAACATCAAGTCAGTAAAATTGTTCCCAGGTCCATAAGGGACAGGGACAACTGGTTTTGCAGTGAGCACCATTAAATTCTGTTGGTTTTTATATATGCACATGGCAGAGCTTCAAACCTAAAAATAGTAACTGCTAGTTTCTTTTACTGCAACCTGCATTTCTTATTTCTTAGCAAGGTCCATCAGAAAAGTTTGTCTTTTCATTCAGGGAACAGGAGATACTGCCAGAATGTAATGATGAATTACTGTGTGAAGAGTTGTTAGCTTTTATTTAATTCATAAGAAATAGAACTCTGTATGAACTTAAATTCAGCCTACTAACTCATCCCATTTGGTCCACAGAGTTTCCAGTGACACTCTTTTTCTATATATTAGCCTTCACAAGTAGGGCTCATAGCTTTACAAAAACAAAAAAGGAACCTTGACTCCTGCATAAGAAATTCTATGAGGATGTAGGGATTTGGAGGATGAGTAGAATTTCCAAAAGTTCTGCCATCATTCTAACTGCTTGGACTGGTAAGAGGGATGGATCTACAATCTGAATCGGTTCCAGTTTTCCCCTGTTTTGATATGTATTTGCTTGTATATATCGTTTCCATTTATTTCAATGGAACAAGATCAGACTGGGCTGAAAACATTATACATTTTTTTGTATGGATTATGGTGCAAAACAAATTGAAACATGTTCAAAGAAAGATTTCAGTGAATGTTTTGAATGAAATTAAATAGGTGGCTAAGGATTGTAGGCAGATCTTTTATTATGTGTTATTCAAGCTCTACAGCTAGTTGCTGTTTCTGGCTTTTCCTGCCTTAGTTAATTTCCAAGGAAAGGTTTCATGGGCAAGTTTTTGCTTCTATATCTTAAGACTGCACTCCCATATTTTGACAGGAAATTGCACATTTCATCCCAATAATAACAGTGGAAATAGGAACCCTCTGACCCCTAAAACACATTCAATTCTCAAGGCATTTGAGGGTCTTTTTTGGCCCAAATTCATTTAGAAAATGGTAATTTCAAGACTTTTTTAAAAGTGTGGAAGCAAATGATCTCTAAGTGTGGAAGTATAAGCATGGAATTCTGAAAAAAATAAAAAAATCCTCAAATTAAACCATTGATTGTAATCCATGAATCACTACTGTTTTTCCATACACTGGAAGTCAGGAGGTGAACTCCAGCCTGCTCTCCTTATATTGCCTACTGATTATTACAGCACTAATATAAGGTTAAAAACAACTCTGAAGGTAATGAGATGGAAAACTAGGGTTGTTTTAGGCCAAAGAAACTGACATGAAATGAGAAAGTAGATAAGAGCTATGATGGCACAGTGGTTAGAATGCAGTACTGCAGGCTAATTCTGCCAACTGTCGGCAGTTTCAGTCTCACCATCTCAAGGTTGACTCAGCTTTCCATCCTGAGGTTGGTAAAATGAGGACACAGATTGTTGGAAGCAATATGCTGACTGTAAAGTGTATAGAGAGGGCTGTCAAGCACTATGAAGGGGTATATAAGTCTTAAGTGCTGTTGCTATTTTGGCACTGTTAGACTAAGTCAGTGTTTCTGAACCATGGATTCAACTTGTGTGGACTTCAGTTCTCAGAATTCCCCAGCCAGCTTAAGAAGTACAGACATCTTAAAGTTGCCATAGCTTAGAAACACTGGTCAAGAGTGTTGGTTTCTGCGTAAAGCTATTTATTCTTTGAATGTGATTTAGCCTTTCATCAGGCTACTGAGCTGATGAAATTAAGAGATAATGTGGAAGTAACATCCACAGCAGCAATTTTCAGCCATAGTGTTCCTGTTACAGTTTTAGCCAAATGGAACACAGCATGAATGTTCACTAATAAATGAAAATATTTCCCAGGGAGACGCCTGTTGGACAAGATGGTTAGATGTGTTAATTATTTCTTTCCTGCCAGGATTGCTGTAACTGCCGATGAATTGCCTGTTTCCTGTCATAGTTGGAAAAATCATTTCTCAAAATTTTGTCACTGCTAAACTATAAAATAGTTTCTGGTCAGAAGCCATCTGGCAAGGTAGCTGAGTTTCCAGTCTGCATCCTTAAAACAAGAAGACAGAATAATATATATGAAAAAAATTATATCATTTGCATAATATGCTGTTTTAGACCAAGAAGAAGATTGGGAGGGGGAATCATAAAAAAAAACCAGGTGATAGTAACATACCTGGTGCTGCTTGTGACTGCTTGCTTTTCTAGTACATGTAGTTCTTTCCCAGCACACCACACCTTAGAATATGATATCCCTTACGTAATTGGCAATGATATTAAAACTAATCACTGTTTTCAAGATGACAATCACATTGCAAATGAAAGCCTCCCATCTCAGTCCAGGTGGCCCTTGCCTGATTACAACGTGAAGCAGATATCAGCGGGAAGGGGGAAGGGAGATGTGGTTTCCTCCCCCCCCCCACTCCTTTACTGGCTTACTCAGTTGTGATATTTCGCAGCAGTTTCAGTAAAATGCTTGTTGCCTCTTACAGTATGTTTGTCAGAGTGGGGTAGGTGTTGCAAGAGCTCACTTTGATTATCTGCTAATTTTGTAATAAAGCAGATAAAACACAATGAGTTGAGGGCAGAGGTGGTATTCAGCAGATTCTGACTAGTTCTGGAGAACTGGCAATGGAAATTTTGAGTAGTTTGGAGAACTGGTAAATACCACCTCTGACTGGCCCCAATCTATTCTCTGCCTCCAGAGTCCCAGCTGATCGGGAGGAAATGGGGATTTTGCAGTAACCCTCCCCTGGAGTGGGGAGTGAATGGAGATTTTACAGTATCCTTCACCTGCCATGCCCACCAAGCCACGCCCACAGAACTGTAGTAAAATATTTTGAACCCCACCAGTGGTTGGGGGTGAAATTATAAAGTTGAAAAAAATGAAATGAAGCCTAGAGTAGTGGTGCTGGAAAAGTAGCCCATAAAACTCAGTGAGTTGGGGAAAAACTGCTGCTGGGAATGGATTGATATATATATATATATAGATATTTGAAGGAAGTTAACCGCTATGTATGGGATTCAATTTCATCTTGAAAACCAATTAACTACAGAAACAAGATTTTAAATAATATTTGTAAAAAGATCATTACAATTAACCTGGAATTTTTAAAAGCAACAATTACATTTTTTTTTATGTTCGCTTTTGGTCTTTGCAGAAGAAGCTGAGTGATTCTCATCTGATGAGTAAGTGGTTGAATAAATGTCTCCCAGAGATTTCATAAAGTAATAAAACTAACAGGAAAACTGCAAGTTTATACATCCTCAGGCCTTGAATGCAGGAATTAAACTTTTAAATGTATTTCTTTAAAAAAGCCACCATACTATGAAATAAAAAATTAATGTACATTGATTATTTAAAAAAAAAAGTTTATAAGGATTCAAACAACCCATGTCTAGATTTTTAAGAGGTTTTCTTTGAAAAGTCATTAATGATAATCATTCATCTTGGCATGAAGAGGGAATCTTAAAGATAAAAATGACCTGCGGTTTAATAATAGCAAAGAGCAGATTAAATAGACTATTTTCAGAACACACAGAAGTAAAAAGTGATTCAGAGTTCTGGTTGGCAATTAGTATTATTTAACTATTACTTTAATTATGTGAATGCAGTAATAAACATTAAAATAGATTTATAGATTATACCAAGTGGTAAAATGTTTAATTGTCTTATGAAAAGTTCTAAAAAAAATCTTCAGATAAATGACGGTTTCTTTTGATAAACTAAACAGAACCTGATCAATGTAGCTGTTTCTTAGAACATGACAGTGGGTGTGAATATTTTACTTCCTGCAATAACACAGCAGTATTATTTGCAACTTACAACATTTTGGTTTGCTATCTTAGGACTTCCTTGTCAAACAGCCATTGTTATTTGAGTGTGATTTTCTGGTTCTCCTTTATTCTTAATTAAATTTGCATTTCAATATGTTACAGTGCACTGCATATTTGAGAGGTGATTTATATCTGTTTACAGTTACTTTCAGAACAAGCTCTGCTTCTGCAACTTAAGGTATTTTCTCTCTCTCTCCAAAGTATCTTCTCTTAGTATAAAGCATGTATTTAATTAAGCCAGAAGTTTGGATTAAATAGTTGAGACATAATAAAAGTAACATCTTTGCCTTCAAGTTGCCTAAATGATTTACATTCTCCATTCCATAATATTATTATAATTAGATCACTTACTTCGAAAAGTGATAGTAAGCTGCATTGTCAGCATTTTGATATTTTTCTGATGGGGGAGCAGAGGATTTTCACCTAAGCAAATTCTCAATTCAGCACATTGTTATATGTTTCTGTTCTTTTAAAAAAACTATAGGTTTTTCACTTCATAGCTCTAACACTACTTAAAGGGGGTTGAAAATTGTTAAATGTGCATTTCTTTTTCTTTTGAGCTTAGTGGAGAAAACCCGTTGTAAGTGGAAATCTTTCCTCATTCTGATGGCATCATTGGCTTCTGCAGTTAACATATAATACCTGGCTAGATTGTTCTATGAGAAATTGAATTGGGAAAACATCAGAGGCTCCTTAAACCCAAAAGCTCCCATCTACTGTCTGTATTTCATTATGGTTGACTGCTCTAATCTTTTTTTAATAAGTTTCTGTTTGGAGATAACCAATTCTGCTTTATCTCTAGATTAGATTGCTGCAAGTGCAAAAGTACCGGGGATTAATTCATCTCCAGAAGAAGCCAACTGCCTTGTTTTTCTGCATGAGCATGTTTAATTGCTAGTTAAAATACTTGTCTAAAACAGAAACACTTTATGGATGAGCTGCTCTGAAGACAGATAATCCTTATCTTTATTCAAATGTGTTCGAGGGGTAGGGTCTCCTAATATATGAGGGAAGGGGAGAGAAATTTTGGCTCACCTGAAAATATTTGGGTGCAATTAATATGAAGTTCCCTGAATGATGTTTTGCCAAGCTCAGTACAGTTTCCTGACTTTTCCTAAGCCACATGCATAACTTTAGTCTCCTATTAATTCAGAAATGCCTTTTCCAAAAGGCAACTGGAACCAGGAAGGTTCCTTTATTTAATTTAGATCAGGGTCAAACAATCTGTTAGCCCACAAGAGCATTTGAAATTGGGCTACTATTTTGTTAGCACTTCTCAAAATGACTACCCTGGTGCTGTCATGTTGGGCCTATTCTCTCACAATATAAAAAATTACTAACAAGCCATCATTTGTAGTTCCCCCTCTCAGTCTTTGTGGAGGTTTTTTTTTTCTGAACAGGTGAAGTCTCCAATCTTATTTTTTTCTAAGAGTGGCCCTGTGCTCCATGTGGGAGTTGAAAATATTCTTGGATGCTAGACAGGTGGGTTCTGAATTTTCCTACTGCCGGTTCGCTCAGGGTTGCGCCCTGAGCGGGTGCGCGGCAGTCAAAAACTAACTTCTGCGCATGCGCAGAAGCAAAATCCAAGATGGCGGTGCCCAC
>JANHFT010001249.1:80171-93202 GCA_032467955.1 Pseudoxenodon macrops
CATTGCTAAAGTGAGTTTCTGTCTTTTGATCCCCCAGTCACATGACCACACTAAGCCACGCCCACAGAACCGGTAGGGAAATTTTTACATTTCACCCCTGTGGTATTGCTATTGTTCCATTAAATGTACAAGGATTGAATTTTTCACTGCTGAAGGAGTCCCTCCAATTGAAATGTACTGCCGAATGCTGTTTATGATGGTGATTTTGTTGACCAGAGTAATTCTACGTCAAAAATTATATTTTTTTGTAATTAAGGCAGCAAACATACAAAATACTCTCCTCCTTCTTTCTAAGAGTTGAAATTCATTAAGCAAGTTCAACTTGCCATGTTATGAGAATGAAGGTGAGGAATTTCTTCATAGTATTGTGATAACCATGGGCTTATCATTATATCTTAGAAACAAAGCATCAGTCCATGGAATATCATCACAAAGTTTTATTGTTTTGTCGTCACCCCTCCCCCCCCAAATAAAAACTCAGGCTTCAGCAGGAAAACTCCCTTTGGTATGTAGGTGGTATTCTTCATATTTCTTCTTTGAATTTGGCATCCTATCAATCCAGTGTTATACTGCACCACTCAAATCTTTTGACACAATTAAGCAGAGTTTGAAAGTACAACAAAGGAAATATTACTACATGATAATATTGAACCTTATACCTCATGAACCATCTATTATGTAGGTGTGAATTGTGGATGATTTCATCAGCTTATTCCATTCACCACAGTCCAGATTTGGGGCCATGTCACTTTAACCTTTTCTCAGAATTGAAGGAATACCATTATGGGCATGAAAGCTGGAAAGGACTATCAAGACCTGCTTGAAGAGACAAAGTGTAGAGTTCTTTTGTGACAGCTTTAAGCAGCTTATCCATTGTTGACATTAGTACTGCCTATGATGAATGGGATATATATATATATATTATTTAAAAATTTTAAATACATATATATATATAATATTTAAAATTTAAACTAAAATTATGACAATGGATATATTACTTTTTGTTATAGTTGTGTTTTTGTTACAGGATTAGTGCTCTCCTGATTTAGTTTAACTGTTGCTGAAACAAACTTTTATCTGCTGTCTAATAGGATTGAAAAAAAAGTGGGATTTGGGTCATTAGAAGGATGGCAGATGGCCATCCATGGACTTCTGCCATCTGGACAATCAGTATAATAAAAAGCCACAAAGGCTGCAGTCCAAAACACTGTAAAAAAGAAATCCAGTACTTTTTGTGGGAAGTGATTGTGCAAGGATTGTTCTATGAAGGATTTAAAGAGTGTCCATTAAGGAAGCATGTAATGATATTGTTTTTTAAACATACCATAAAAAGAGCTATTAAAAACATTATAGTTTCTTAACTTCCCCTTTGTTGTATTCTGATATACAATATTTATAAACATTTAAAATGTTCAGATATTTTTAATACAGGATTATTGACACTCCCTAGCTGTATTGCTAACTGTCCGAGTATCTCAGCAGCTCTGTTTGATGTTTCTATTATTTTAAAATATTTTTAGTATTTTGATTGTAATATATTTTTTGGAATTGTAAGAATTATTGATTGAGATGAAATTGAATGAATGGCTCTCCAGGGTTTTAGCAAGAATTTGTTGAATATTTTTGTTGTTAAAAGCAGATATTTTAGCAAGTTGTTATTTATAGGTAGTTCTCAAATTACAACCAAAATTGGAACTGGAATTTCCATTGCTAAGTAATGTGATCATTAAAAGAGTTGAATCCCATTTTACAGCCTTTTTTTTGCCATGGTTGTTAAGTAAATCGTGTGGTCATTAAACAAGTCTGGCCAGTCACTTTCTCAGCCCAACGCACCTCATAGGGTTGTTGTGGGAAAAATAAGAGGCTGAAGGATTAGGTATGTACACATTTGCTGAGAATTCTAGAAATTTAATGCACATTATCTGGAGAGTGAGGGAAATGATAGTAAAGAATAGAGTGCAATTAGTTACATTTAGTACAAGGCTTAGAGGCAGATTGGTTGATTTAGTAAATACTAAACTCTTGTAAATTAAAGGACAAGTATGTACCATCATCTTACATCTCCCCCTTCCCCTGCATTTGCAGAGTATGGAGTACTAGTTTTCATAATATGTGAGCCCAGTCATCAAAACAAATATAAAGAAGTTATTATAGCCTTCTTGAAACTGGAATAAATTTCCTCCTAGGACACAATTAAGACTGCAATTTCATTTCTGATTTAATTAAATATTTATGCCTTCAATGTATCCTTCAAATTAAATGAAATGGGGTCCATTTGAAATAATGATTTTTGAACGGATGTCACACGAGAATATTAATTTTAGCTTTATATGCTTGAGAATGGAAGTGTGTAATTTTTGGGCCAAACACATGGCAAAAACCGTGCATCCAATATATATATTGAGATATATATATATATCTTTTAGCCATCAATTGTATAGCCATTATTTAAATTGAAAAAAAGAAGACATACAGTATACATGGTTGAATCAGGATCTTACTGCTTAAGAAATTATTATTGGATCTAGTATTTCGCTTCTCATTTGACAAACTAATAGCGATTAGTCTCCCTGAACTGACATCAGACCAACAGACACAAAGAACGCCAAAAGAGTGGGCAGACCTTATCCAAGGTGTTAGCCAAAGCCCACACTATATACAAAATACAGGCTGATAAAAAACGAACAGAGAAAAAACAAACAAACAAACAAACAAACAGAGAATAGGCAATTTAGAGTGGGCAATCAAGTCTACCTATCCGCCAAAAATTCCATGCAAGAAACTGGGCCCGATATATGTTGGTCTGTTCCCCATTAAGCGGTTAATCAACCCGGTAACCGTGGAATTAACTATACCACCATTACTAGGACACATCCACTCAGTGTTCCATGGTAGCTATTACAACCAGTAGGAGAGGCACTTCGGGCACCAAAAAAGGAACCACTGGGCCCAGTACAGGGAGATCACTATGAAATAAATAGAATATTAGATTCCAGATGGTATCGTAGGAAACTGCAGTACCTTGTACGGTGGAAGAGGTTCCCTGACTCCAACACCTCCTGGGTGATGGCCGATGTCAAAGCGTCGAAACTACTGCGCTATATCATCGCCATCACCTGGATAGGGACCCAAAACCATGCATGTACATTAACATTGTGTTCTTCTGCCCTCTTACAGGGAGGGTCCTAGTAGAGGGAGCCGCCTGTTGAGCCTCTCGCCATACCAGTTGGTCTTTCTCCGAATCGCCGCCTGACAGCAACAGACCTTCGGAAGCGGCAAGAGAAGGACAGCAAGCATCTTCGAGGCTCCTTCGTGATGGGTGTTCCAGTGACATCATCGCCCCGAGATGCCAGTAACACAAGCTGTTCTTGTTGCTCGTGCGACTGTTTTGTCGAGTGGCCAGTTTATTGCTGCCTTTTATTTATTTTTTGCCCAGCTGGCAGAGGAGAGCGGATGTTGCTGGGTAGATGGACTGCTGAGGTGGGCAGGGAGGGGGGTGATGGGCCAGAGGGTGGCTTAGGGGCGGTGGCCGGATATCAGCACCAGGTGGACTGGGGTGGTGCAGGATGAGGCTTGGGGAGCATTATATAAACAGCGTTGGTAGGAGATTGCTCCCAATGCTGTCTTTACAAGGCTACCAGCCTTCTCACCATGCCTAGTAGTTGTGAAGAAATAAAGCCTGGATTGTGGTTACTACTTTAAGGCCTTGCCTGCTTTGTTATTCTATGATAATCGTCGAGGAAAGGTTGACAATCAATATCTTAAAATTCTTCCTTTGTATATCATTTATATCCTGCCTTTATAGTATTTTGTACCAGATCGTGTGTTGTACATAATCTTCCCTCTATTTTTCCATCAATCCTGTGAGATGTGTGGGGCTGAAAGAGAATGGCCATAACCCATCTGACTTCTGTGCTTAAGGGTACTACAGCTTAAATTTCCAATTTGGCACTTTAACCGCTATATAAAACTACACAAGTCTCTGCACGTGCGCATGTGCGCACACACACACACGAAAAATGTGCTTTTGACTATGCCTGGTACACATTTTTTGAAGATGTTGTAGAAACCCAGCTCATGTGATAAATGTACAGTATTGTACAACTCAAAATTGAGTTCAGAAAACAAGTGTTACCTAATCACAGGTCAGAACGTTGTGAGACTCAGTATGTGTTTTTGTCCCATGGGAAATAATTAATTTAAAAACACAGAGATTAAGATCAGTCTTTAATATGACTTCCAAAGATAAGGGATTATTAGAAGCTGAATGGCTCTCTATCTAAAAATGAATCCTGCTACCTTACATTTTGTTTCAAGGCTATAATTTAGAATGATGCGGAAATACAAAGATGCTGCAAGAGTTCAGACCACAGGCTACTCCTTTCTCAACAAATGGTGTCATAAGTTCTAGAATGGTTGCATTTGGTTAATAAAAAAAGGCCAATGAAAAAACTTGGCTTGTTGTTTCACAGTGAAGAGAAAACTTGAAGGATTTCTGGAAAGATGGAAGCCCGCTGCTTTCATAGAAATCCGGAATCTTTCAGACTAACTTTCCAAACTTCCTGCAGGTTTTGAAAAGACAGCTTGTTTTCTGGCAGATCAAAACGAGAAAGGATAATCTTAAATTACCCAAACAGAAATTGAACCTGGATACAGAAGCAAGGGACATCATACAGGTAGCCTTATGACCACAATTGACCCCAACATTTCTGTTAAGCAAGACATTTGAGTTTTGCTCATTTTGCAACAATTCATGCCACAGTTGTTAAGTGAATCACTGCAGTGGTTAAGTAACAAGCTTGTTAAGTGAATTTGGCTTCCCCCGTTGACTTTTGTCAGAAGCTTGCAAAAGGGGATCACCTGACACGGGCATCTTGCAACCATCATAAATACATGCCAATTGCCAAAATTTTGATCACGTGATTATGACAATACTGCAACAGTCGTAGGTCACTTTTTCCAGTAACTTTGAACAGGTCACTAAACAAACTGCTATAAGTCGAGGACTACGTGTACACTAAAGTGAATGACAATCGCACCAAGGGGGGGAAAAAAAGATAAGCAGAGGTTTCAGTTCCTTGCTTCGCTAAATATAGCCGGCAGCCTCATTGCTTCTGAAAACGTTAAGTAAAACCGTTTATTTGCGATGCCCTCAGAGGTAAGGACCTCCGACCGAACAAGAAACACGTCCGGCCCGGCGGTAACCCTGATTCCACCGAGGCCTTTTCGGTGGAGCTTAGTCCTAAAAACAGGCCTGAAGCTGGACTAGGGACAGAATTGCGGAAAGCCCCGAAACCCGACGGATGGCCTATCAAGGCTCGGCAGGCGATCCAGGTCTAAGGGCGAGCTTTCCCGCTCGCCTTATCGGCCTCTTGCCTGCTGTCTCAAACGCACTTCGGCTTTTAAAGAGATTTTGACCATTTTGCAGTAAAGCAGCACAAAAAAACTTGAGCAGATATTCGCTTTGATGTCGTGCCGGGCGGCTTGAGAAGACATTCGCAATAGAGTTCTATGGCTGTGAGAAAATGCACCCTCAGAGGCCTGACTCAACCTCGCCACCGTCGCCGCCATCAGGCCTTCTGCCCAAACGCGGTTCAGCAACCTCGCCTCCCCCTCCCCCCCCGGTCACGTGGGCTCCCATGATCCTCTCCATCTCTCCCTCGGCGCTCGGCTTTTTTCGCCTTACCGCTCAGAGCGTGCGGGCCAAGCTAGAGTTCCGCGTTCGGCAGGTTCAGCCTGATTTAGGCGAGGGGCGCGGAACGGAGCGGGAGCAGCTGGGTTGAACCGAGGGGCCCTTGAGGGCGCGGCATCTAGCAAAGCGGCGGGGCCGGGGCCGGGCTGGGCTCGCTGGCGGGCGACGGGGGCCCAAGCCTGGCGAAAGCGGAGGCCGAGCGGAGGCCTGGGGGCTGCTTGTGGGCTGGCCGGCTCGACAGGGCCGCGGCGGCCGCACTCCCCCTCGCCCAGGGCTAGGATGCGCCCGCTCGTCCCCCGGCACCGGCAGGCAGTTCCCGGCCCGGCCCGCGGTTGAGATACCCCGAACGGCGGCGAGTAAGTACCTTCCCTCGGGGCGGCCGTGAGAGGGTAGGGTCGGACGGGACAGGCCGCTGGGGACGCGATTTAGCCCCGACTGATAGGAGGTCAGTGACCGCCATATCTCTCGGCGACCGCCGAGGCCTGCTAGGAAAGACGACGGGCGAAAATCCTTGCCAGAAGTGAGTAAATTGTGGTAGGTCGGAAGACCCCGTGGCAGAGTTATCGTCGGTAGACGATCGGGTTGTTGTTGTTTTTTTCCTCTCTCCCCTTAATATGGTGTAATCTGCCTTGTTTTTCCAGTTCCCAGCGACTTATAAACTTGAATAAAGATCCTGGATTTTTCCATTCTTCAAACTTGTTTGTTCTCTCTTGCTTCAATCGCTTGAGCGGATTCCTCAAGTCTTTTGCGTGTGAATTGCGGCAAACATTTCCGAAAATGTTGTTGTGTTGTGCGCATTAGGCAATTTTGTTGAGCTGAAATTCAGTTAACAAACATTATACCGAATTATTAACAAAAATTATACCGAATTAGCAATTAGCGACGGCGCTTCTCGCAGAGAAACGCGACATATTTCCCCAGAAAATAAACATTTAAACAGACACATTGTTCTTTTCATAAAACAATAACCTTAGAATGGTTGCTGAATTTCTCGGTGATCTTATAACAAACGATATGCGATATCTTGCATGCCTTGTGGCATGCTATTGTTGCAATTATGATCTTCCATCAGTTTCCCACAATGATTGTTGTACCTAGAGTCAAAACAAATTTTATTGGTGATTCCAGATAGTACTTAAAAATGCTGTTTTAGAGTAAGAAGCTAAAGATTTTAGAATTAATCCTGTGAAGTGCTAGATAAGTAACTCATCTTGAGGCATTCTTCAGTTAATTTGATATGAAATAGTAATGGTTTGAAAATTTTCACTTAAGTTGCTGTTAAGTGACTATGTATGAATGGCTGCGTTTATGTAAGATGCTAAGCTAAAATGTGGTTGGCTAGTTATTAGTTTTGTGTTGTTTGAACATTGTGGTTATGGGACAGAACATTGTATGATCTCAAGCAATCGAGCTAATTCAGTCAGCTAGCTCATTGCACATAGGTGATACAAGTCTAAAAATGCAGATTTTTTTTCATTAGTAAAATATATCTAGTGTAGAACTTAAGTTATTGGGATGACACGGAAGAGACATATTTTCAACTCCACCTTCAACCATTGACGTTTATTAGATGACTTTCAGTGAGTCACTCTAAGCCCAGACTACTTCACAGGTTGTGAAAAAAATGGAGGAAATACTATGTTTACCTGCACAAGTACCTGAATGAATGGTGGGATACACATTTAACAAATACAATGTTCTGTAGTAGATCTTTTTGGGAGATAAGCAAGATGTAAATGCATCAGTATGTAGTTCAAACGTACATTCAAAGGCATATTGGGTTTGATGGGGATATTATATGCATGTATGTATATGTACATGTGTATAATATGTACACATGTCTTTAGAGATTCTTAGTCATCCAGGTCATGGTTGTCCCAAAGGTGCTTTTTCAAGAGGCAACTAGACTTTCTGGTTTTTCTTTTGAAGATGTTTTGCTTCTTATGCAAGAAGCTGAAGAGGATGCATACGTATATAATATAGTATGCCATAATGCCAGTAACAATTTAGTGGATAAATTTGTGGAAAATAAGGCTTAAATCCCATTTTAAAACTGCTATAATTTGCAGCAATTCTTGTATAATGAAGTACCTGTGCAAGTTAATATGCATTATATACAAGTGGTCCCCCACCCCTTTTTTTTTGACAAGATTTTCCTAATCATTTAGCTCCACTGAACAAACCTGCTCCCTGTTCACTGGCTTTTACTTATTTATTTGTTTACTTATGAAGAGAATTGTTCTAAAGAACCAACATTTCATCTAGTCCAGTCTAATACTCACTGATAGAATGTGTTGATGGAATAATTGAGTAAATAGCTTAAACATTAACTGTGATTGCAACACTGACTGAAAACTATCTAGGTCTTTGTAACCTGAAATACTGACTCTTCCTCCTGTTGAGATCACACCTTTAGTATAGTTCTTTAGAATTAAATTGATGCTGTGACTTTTCCATATTTTAAATTATTTGAGAAGTGATAGTAAGTAGCAGCAAAACATTGTTTTATCCTGGTAACAGTTTGCATTTAGACCAATTTTATAACACATATTTGATGCTGATGTGGCATTAGATCTAGCTTCAATGCAGGATGGAGAGGGTATTAAGACAGTTTCCTGGATACTGATAAAAGTATTCTGCTGAAACATGTGTTATGCTTGTTCTTTGAAACTTGATACAATGCCTTTTGTACAGCAGTTTTCCTTGGGCAGATATTGTTTGGGAATAAGATTCATTTCTTGGAGCCAGATTTGATTTTCTTGCTACTGTTTTTTATTCAATGAGCTAATATGCTATAGAGTTGAAATAAACCTTTGGAACGGATATTAGCTTTTCAAAATACTGGGTTCTCTGCCAATATTCTAGAAATATATATATAAGGTGCTGCTGCTTTTGCTTTGCATGACAAGCGCTTTGCCACTGGCAACTAGCATCTGATTATTGCTGGGTATGTAAAAAAGGGCAGTCACCTCAGTATAGGCTAATTTTATATTGTACTATATACAAGAAGCTTGCATTTATATTCATTATTAAAATCCAGTAGTTATGGGGGAGAGATTCAAACTTTGCAGTAGTTTGAAGAAATAGATTAATAGCCAAGCTCCTAAAAGTCCAAACATTTATGTTGTCAGAATTGGAATATAGTTTACTTGGCAAAACACTTGTCTTAATGTTTAGGCCTCTGTTAGATCTGATATTGATAGAGTGAAAAAAGAGTTAACATTTTGTAGGAGTAGTATTAGAATACCTAATAAAACAGTTGATTACTAACATGTAGGAAGTTGACTCTTCCTCTGCCCCTAGAGTTGGTGATGTTTTGTTGTATAATACATTGTTATAGTTAGTAGTCAAAACAGGATTCTAGTATTTAAAAATACTGGAAGTTACTAAGGGATGGTTTAATTTTATGTTAGGGCATTTTACGTGCAAAATTAATGCAATCTAGAGATGACTCAAAATGGAAACTGTATTTGAGATACTTAATATGAGTTAAATGCACATTTTTTCAGAACTATCTTATAATTTAGGTAGCTCTCGAGTTACAACAGTTTGTTCAAAGTTACAAGCACTGATGAAAGTGACCATTTTTCACACCTGGAACCTTGTAGCTTCCCCGTGGCCACATGATCAAAATTCAGACTCTTGGCTACCGACTCATATTTATGATGGTTGCAATGTCCTGGTGATGAGACCATCTTTTATGACCTGACAAGCAAAATTAATGGGGAAACCAGATTCACTTAACAACCATGTTACTAACTTAACAATTGCAGTGATTCATTTAACAGCGATGGCAAGAAATGTCATAAATTGAGGCAAAACTCAGTTAACAAATGTCTCGCTTAGCCACAGTAAGTTTGGGCTCAATTGTGGTAATAAATTGAGGACTACCTGTAGCCTTTTTTTTCTTCATTTTTTTTTACTAAGTATACTTCTACTGGACTGTATAGGTGGCATAAGGCTCTATAGGCAGCATTTTAAAGAGTTTAATAACATTGCTGGGAGGTGAGATAGAAAAAATGTATTAACTGGTGCAGGTAGCATAAATAGCATTGTGAGTGAATGTCTTTAAATAGGAAAGTTACAGAATGTCATTTTATTAACATTAAAAATAAAAACATTGCAATTTATGAATTGACTATGGAGCATTTGTACAAATATCTTGCATAAAGCATGGATTGTATAGTTGTGTACATGTATATCTTCAAAATTTAAAAAAAGTTTTCATAAGTTGATTTTAAAAAAAACTGGGTAGTTCTTGAATAATCTTGCCTTATATACCGTATTTTTCGGAGTATAAGACGCACCGGAGTATAAGACGAACCTTAATTTTGAGGGAGGAAAACAAGAAAAAAACATTTCTGCCTCTGCATACTAGTATCAGGATCAGGGGCGTCCTCGCGTCTCCTCAGATATTGATAATGAGCAGCACAGATCTCTATCTGTTTAAAACAAACTTTATCACCCTATGCACATTTAACTGGAGTGGGTGGGGGATGATTTTCATGGGGGCAGAAGAGGGACTTGGCACCAAGCTCCGCTCCTAATACACCCCCGTCTTCCTACCTATAGCCGTAGACATTGAAAGGCTGACTTTCTCTCAGCAACGCCCGATAGAGACGCAGCACTTCAGTCCTCCTGGACACTGCAGTCTCTTAAAACGGTGCCGGGCTTCCTGGCAAGCCCCCGGCGCCTTTGCTGCATCAGTCAGCCTGATTCCACAAGTGGCCCAGGGAAGCGCGGAGGTTGGGACTCTGTTGGCGAAGGTGGCTGCGCAGGGGGTGTAAGGCAAGGCGCTGCCACCCAAAAATACTGTTGCCATGATCTCTGCTGCCTGGAGCCACTCGAAAATGTGCTCTTTTTTTGCCTCCGCAAGTTTTTAGAATCGGGGAGGGGATCGCAGCGCTGCCACCCAAACCGCTTTCCTTCCTGATTCCAAAAACGGAGCATGCAGCCAGCAATATCATCAGAGAACCAGAGAGTAAAACATTCTCGGCTGGCAACGCCGGCTGCAAGCTCCGTTTTTTGGATTCAGGAAGGAAAGGATATAGCGGCTGCAGCGCTACGATCCCCTCTCCGAATCCAGAAATAGGGTGTGCCAGAGGGCTTTAACTGCAGAAGAGGAAGGACGCCGGGAGAATAAGAGGCAGCAGCAGGGTCTCTCCGTGGCCATTGAGCAAGGGGAAGCCTTTGCCATCCCATTGCCCTAACCCTGTGGAGGAGACTCAGGAGAGAGCTCCCACCCAGGGAAGGAAGGTGAAAGGCAATCTCCCTGAGCTTTCCGCCGCTTTTGTCAGAGGGGATCATTTTTGGATTCGGAGAGGGGATCGTAGAGCTGCTGCCCATACCACTTTCCTCCCCGAATCCAAAAATGGAGCATGCAGCCAGCGTTACCACCCGAAAATGTTTTACTCTCTGGTTCCCTGATGATATTGCTGGCTGCAAGCTCCGTTTTTAGAATCAGGAAGCGGTTTGGGCGGCAGCACTGCGATCCCCTCCCCGATTCCAAAAACGGGGCGTGCGGCCAGTGCTGCCACCTGAAAACCATTTCCTCCCCTGCAATCTCTGCTGCCTGGAGATCTCCGCTGCCTCCTCGATTCCAAAAACGTGTGGAAGCAAAAAAGAGCACCACGTTTTCAGATGGCTCCAGGCAGCAGAGATCACAGCAACCGTGTTTTTGGGTGGCAGCGCCTTGTCTTACACCCTCTGCGCAGCCACCTTCGTCCACGGAGTCCCGACCTCCGCGCTTCCCTGGGCCACTTTCGGAATCAGACTGGCTGAGGCAGCAAAGGCGCCGTGGGCTTACCGGGAAGCCCGGAACCGTTTTAAGAGACAGCAGCGTCCAGGAGGACTTAAGTGCTGCGTCTCGGATGCGGAGTGACGATCCTGCCACCTGGAACTACCGAAAAATGTGGCGCACGGGGGACTACATTCAGAGTATAAGACGCACCCTGATTTTGGCCCTCTTTTTGAGGGTAAAAAGGTGTGTCTTATACTCCGAAACATACGGTACATCTCTAGTAGTTTCTAGATTCAGCCAGAAACCTGAAAAAAACTAAGATATTTTAATAAAAAAGCACCAAGATGCTGAGCTCACAGGAAGTTCACTGCACTGGTGATATTAGTTAGTTGGGTAATGAAACGTCTGCCAGCAAATAACCAAGCTCAGAAAGCATCAAGCACCATATGCACTTTTTTACTGATAGCAAAAGTGTTGTACATGTGTTACAATATGTGGTAAATAACCAAATAAAAGCAAGGAAGTTCATTTTATCTCTCTCATTCAAAGCAGAAGGCACATGGGAAACTAGCGGGGAAGTTAAACAGAGTAAACACTCAGCTAGACGCAAGGCAAGGCAACATCAATTGGGATTTAGTTTCCTGACAGACAACTTGTTTTGATGACTCCTAAACTAACATTTGGCCAAGTGCTACATTTTCAGTAAAGAATGGATCTCATAAAAAGGCTGCACCAGGAATGTACCATTCATTTCACTTTTTAAAAAAAAAATTTGTATAAAGGATTTGAAAATTCTTACGGTGGCTGATCAGAAATGTTGCACTGGTAGTATTCCAGATGCTCATTCTAAAAGTTTTGATTGTAAGGATGTTCATTGAGACAAATATATATTCTTTCTGTCTGTTTGCAGAATATTCTAATCCAGAATTTTCACAAGGTTGAAATGAAAGCAGCACTTAAACTGAAGCATTTCATTCTTTGCTTTTATGAAGAAGCAACAGTTATACTGATAGAAAAGAGAAAAATATATGTATACGAAGCCCTGAGAATAAAAACAGCATATTGGAAAAAAAGGAGACAAAGGAAAATGATGATAAATGTATTTGATATATTAATTCTCTCTTGACCTTATTGTTTATATATTTTAATTTTTCAATAATATTTTAATGTTTAATAATGAATTATATATTTTTATAATGATATTTTTAAAAATATTTGTTTTATTCAATTGTTGTAAACTAAGTCACTTTTTGTGACATGGACAGCATATAAATTCAGTTAATAACTAAATGTGTGCACTTAACCTCCAATAACAGAAAACCATTGTGAAATTATATTTTTAACATCAGCTTTTAATATAAATATATACTCCCAGTTTTCTCACTGTGCACACACACACAAACACCTTCAGATTTATTTAAAGTTATTTGAACAATAAATTTTAAAAAGATCATGTATTCAATTGTATATACAAAAGATTTTTTCCATATTATTTATTTGTTTATTTATTTATTTATTTATTTGTTTGTATCTATCTATCTATCTATCTATCTATCTATCTATCTATCTATCTATCTATCTATCTATCTATCTATCTAT